>JARFXV010001218.1:305000-546315 GCA_031761425.1 Cosmopolites sordidus
GATTGTTGGCGATTTCTTCATATTGGTCTGTAATTTCCATCTCCTCCGGGTCTTGTAACACAGCAAAGCGATTCGACAAAGCAATGTCAAAATCTCTGCCCCTCTCCAGCTGCTTCCCAGAATCCACATTGCCCCTTTTTGATCTTATCATTATTTCGCGCTCTTTTGGGGCAGTTTATCCTAATCTTTGCTCGTACCATTCGGTGGATACTTCCCACATTAAAGTAGTTAAGGACAATACAATTGCAAAATATTGCTTTATCGTTTGGCATGATGTAATCAATTTCTCTTGTGAGTCCAGATGGACTTTTCCATATCCATTTCCTGTTGATCTTTTTCTTGTAAAACGAATTAATTATATAGAGTTCTTGTCCTTCAGCAAATTCAACCAGCCTGTCACCTCTATTGTCCCGCTCACCATTTCCATATGTGCCAGTTGCATTTTCACAAGTTCTTACTTCTCCGATTCTGGTATTAAAGTCGCCCATCAGGATTTTATACCTACACTTCTCTTTGGCTAAAAGTTGGGCCACATCATCATAAAATTCCTCGATTTCCTCATCTCTATGGCTTATAGTTGATGTATAAGCTTGGACGATTTGAAGCTTAAACTTTTTATTCAGCTGAATGACGCATTGGGCTAATCTGTCCGGTATACTTACAAATTTGACTACGGTGTCTTTCAGCTTTCGATTGATGAGGAATCCAATTCCACCACATCGTCCATTCTCTGTATTTCAGGTGTAGAGTACATGACTAGTTGGTTCTAATTTGATTAACTCTTCGCCCTTTCTTATATAACACTTCGGTTTTGCGATGCAATGTCGTCTAATACCGCAAACGAGACGAACTGTTACATCAATCGAATAGAATACTGTCTGTCTATCTTTCTCTCTTTTCCGGCAGATGGAAAAGTTTTCTTTCCTTCGGTTCACGGTGGCCAGGTAAAACGGTTAAAATCAAGTTTCATTGACAGTAACGAATCACCGCAAAAACCACTTGGAATTGTGTTTAAGCATGTCTAAACATCATTGTGAAGTGGTCCTTGGATTTAATTTTTAGTCCCCAGTCAGCAAACACAGCATCCGTCACACTGAAAGCTTTCTCATGCAAGAATGTTCATGTGAAATTTGCGTATTCGTTCGTCTGACTAAATTTTATTTTTTCTTCATGATAGCAAAAATATCGAACTTATATATTTTCGAAAAAAATCATTATTCATTTAGCAAGAATAATCAGTCATTTGGATTATTTATATTTGAGACTGAACCTATCAAAATAATAGAATAAACTTATTCCCATTTATTGCATTAGAAACATTTTACTTAATGAAAATCTTAAAAGGGGCCAACAAATGTGGCCTCATATTGTATTATTTTCACATCAGAAAAAGTAAATATTTTCTGTGATCCATTTTACGAGTCTTTATCTTTCATTCTCTCAAATTTACAATACATCAATCACCATTATCCTAACTGCTTTATTTCCCTGAATTCTCAATAAGCGAATACCGTCTTTATGTTTCGGTAAGCTAAGCAGTTAAAATGACATTGTTTGTTTATTATGTGGATTTTTCGTTTGTACAGGATTGACAAATGACCATCTACATTTTTTTCCAATTTTAGTATAATATTCATTTAAATTATTATTATTCATATTGATATGTTTTACAACACGAGATAGTTAAACAAATAATTTTGTAGAACCTAAGTAAGAGATCGACCACTAAACACCAACCGACGCCATTTCGCTAAACATGTTAGCAACATCAGGAGCTAATTCAAATAATCTCTTCGGATTAATGAGTCGGAATGAACACTGAAGGTTCCAATAGAAGAATTAATAGTAAAGGGTTGTTCAATAAGAGTATCAGAACTTTAAAATGAGGCACAATGATAACTACAAGGGATAATCTGCTAATTTTTATTTTATCTTGTAAAACAAGTAATGGTATTATGCTTACGATTTTTGATTACTTTTCCGACGAAGCTCACTCCTGACTCAATTTGCATAATTTGGGCCGATAAAAATCTTCAAGTGATTCAGAAGTTATCTCTCCATTCTCAGAAAGTGAAGATTTTGTTCATTTTTTGACGTCTACGTTAAAATTTTTACAAACAATTATTCTCCATGCACTGCTACAAGAGGAATTTCTAATACTTTAAAAGGAGAATCCTTATTTATTTAAATATGTTCATAATCATTTTAGTGTTCATGGAAGTTTTTCTTATCTTTCTACATTATGTATCAATTTTTGGTTATAAAGTATATATCGTGAAACAACATCAAACTAATTTTATGATTTAACAGATTGATTTTTTGGATGGGAATGAATAAATGAAGATTATGAATATCCGAATAAGTCATTTTACAGGTAACAGTTTTAGTGTCTGAACTTCCAATAGGGGTCGCTGTCAAACGAACTGGTAGTTTGCGCGCCTCTAGTATCAAAATTATTCAGTACAGTCTAATAATTCATCATGGAACGTTTAAAATTACAGCAAGGCTTGCAGATTGTCGAAATTTATTACCAATATCAGTGTTCTGTACGCCAAACTTATAGAGAACTTCGTGAATTTTATGGTGCACATAATCGCCCAACCGAGGGATGAATTTGCCGAATTATTGACATATTTTAAACTCATTTCAGGCTGCTCGATATTAACACAAAAGCAAGATAAAAATGTGCGTTCCGAAGAAAATATCGCCGAAGTGTCGATGAAGATCAAAATTTTTCAATTTGTCGCCGTCGAAGGAAGTTGGGATTTGTTATCCGACTACGTGGAAAATTTTACGTAAATATCTTGGTTTGGTGCCTTCCAAGATCCAGTTTGTCCAAGAAGTCAAGCCGTAAGACCATCGTTGACGTTCGGTGAATGGTCTCAAAATAAATTGCAACTTTACGTCGAATTTAACCGCAAAATTTTTTTCATCGACGAAGCTTATTGTCAGTTTAGGAGTGATATAGGCCGCATTTGGGCTGAAAATAATCCTCAAACGATCCAACAATTACCGTTGTATCCAGAAAAATGCACCGTATAGTACGGATTGTACGTCGCTGGCAACATTGGGCCGTATTTCTTTAAAAATCCAGCTGGAAAGCACGTTAAAACGTGCTTTCCAGCTAGATTAAGCAGCAGCAGCTTGTTATTGAGAATTATTACGTAGCGATGATCAATGTGAATTTAATTCCGAATTTGAATACCATTGTTCTGGAGGAGATGTGGTTCTAACAGGACGACTCCACATGTTATAAAGCCAACGATCATGTGATTTAACGCCTTTAGATTATTTTCTTTAGGGTTATGTTAAGTATTTGGCCTATGCCGATAAACCAGTAGCTATTAACGCCTTGAAAGCCAACACAACTCGGTCAATTGCGGACATAAGTCCCTAATTGCTTGAAAAAGTTGTCGGAATTAGCCGCGACAGACATTTGTCAGAAATTGTTTTTAAATATTAATGCCATTGAAAGATATTTCACATCAAGTAAATAGTTTCAAGGTAAAAAGGTTGAAATTTAAAGTTTGGACGCACTAAAAAATCAACCTATATAATATTTTTTTTTCTTTATTTGGGTTTTTCGCCACGATCTAAAACTCAAAAAATATCATAGATGCAGATATGGGCCTGAGATATGTTTTTTATTTAGATATTTAGAAAGTAAATATATTAAACTACAACATTCTGAAAACAGCTTAACATTTCTTTACAAATATAAAGATTGTAACATAATACCAAAAGGTTTACGTTTAAATATACCATATAACATAAACAGAAACATATATATTTCACATAGGGTTAGTTTAGCACTTTTAACAATGCATTTAACATCACATATACACTAAACAAAAAAATCTACGAAAAAGTAACTGAAGTAGATTTTAATCACATTTATAATAGCGTCCATTCCAGTTACATATATTACTCCAATGTCCTAAAAATACTCACATTAAGAAATTTAAAAATTTAATTATTGAAAAACATGAAACAAATACCAAACACATTAATACTCATACAGACAAAAATTTTATTAATAAAACTGTAGTTAACCTTTCAAGTAAAATATTTTCTGATTCTAAGATGTATGTACTTTCTAAAGGACTAAATTTTAGTGTTACATCGAAAGATGTTCCTAAATTAGACCTTATTTTGGCAATTGAGTCTGTTGCTCAAAAATTTCCTTTCGAAAGTGCAAATGAATACAGGATCAGATTAAAACTTATCTTAGAAAAACAATTTAAAATTAAATCAAATTTATACAATCAGGAAAGGTTAGCCATAGATAAATTAAAAAAAGTCACATCAATTAAAATATTGCCAACAGACAAAGGTAACGCCACAGATATTTTGGACACTACAGAATATAAATAACAAAATTAAAACTTTAATTGATGAGGGAAATTACACTGAAATACAGACAGATCCAACATTAAAAATAGGGAGACAAATTTACAATACATTATTTAAACACAAACTTGAATTTACAGATCTAGAAAGATCACAACTTACCCCACATTATAGTAAACCACCTCATTTCTGTGGTCTACCAAAAATTCTCTAAACTAATATACCACTTCGCCCTATAGTTAGTAGTATAGATTCCCCGTGTTATAAACTAGCAAAATTTTTAATACAGAAAGATCCAAGAAATACAGAAAGATCCAACATTAAAAATAGAGAGAGAAATTTACAATACATTATATAAACACAAACGTGAATTTACAGATCTAGAAAGATCACAACTTACACCACATTATAGTAAACCACCTCATTTCTATGGTCTACCAAAAATACACTAAACTAATATACCACTTCGCCCTATAGTTAGTAGTATAGATTCCCCGTGTTATAAACTAGCAAAATTTTTATTAAATATTGTAAATCCACTTTCGGGTAGAAGAAATTCATATATTAAAAATACTTCAGATTTATTAGATAAAATTTCGAACATTAAAATTACAAACCAAAATTTAATGGTCAGTTTTGACGTGGTGAGTTTATTTACTAATGTAGCAGTTGATAAATCACTTTTAATAGTTAGAAAAAGATTAGAATATGACACAACATTAAAGGACCTCACTAAACCAAACATAAATACAATTTTGGAATTATTCACTTTGTGCTTAAAAATCTCATATTTTCAATTAGAAAATGATTATTATCAACAAAATTTCGGAATGGCAATGGGTTCTTCTCTTTCTCCTTTGATGAGTAATATCTTTATGGAGGAACTCGAGAATGACATATTAAATAAATCTCTTAAAAAGCCATTAATATGGCTTAGATATGTTGATGATATTTTTGCTATATGGCAACATAGCATTGACGATTTAAATATTTTTTGCAAGATATAAATTCTCGAGAGCCTATAATTAAGTTTACTTTAGAGATGGGGAAGGAGAATAAATTGCCATTCCTCGGCACTTTAATATTAAAACAAAACAACACATTAAAAACTACAATTTACAGAAAATCGACAAACACAGATAGGAATCTCAATTTATTTTCCAATCACTCAAAATCGGTCAAAATAGGAGTAATTAAAAGTTTATATGACAGAGCAAAACTTGCTTGTACCGGCAGTGATACACTACAAAAAGAAACAAATCACATAAAAGACATTTTAATAAAAAACAATTACCCAAAAAATTTTATAGATAAATCGTTTAAAACTTTTGACACTAGACAAAACAGACAATTTATTAATAATAATAATAATAATAACTCTCAAACAATTAACCTCACAATTCCTTATATCCGCCGTATTTCTGACACAATTAAAAGAGTAGGAAATAAATACAACATAAGAACGACATTTAAAATAAAAAATACTCTTAGATCTCTATTAACAAAAACTAAACCAAACAACACACCACAAAATACCAAAAATGTGGTTTATAAAATTCACTGCGAATGTGGCAAATTCTATATAGGTGAGACATGTAGACAATTAGATGTTAGAGTAAAAGAGCATAAAAACCTTCTTAGAAAGGGCGATTTAAATAAATCTAGAATTTTTCAACTCGCATGGGAATCGGGTCATAAAATCAATTGAAATAATTCCAAAACGGTATTAAAAGAATCGATAACAAAATACAGAAGATTAAAAGAAACCGCTATAATTAATTTAAATAAAATATATGCAATAAAAATAAAAGGCATAGCAATAAATGTATTGCTAGGCCTTTGGTAGATTTAAATTTAATATGGTCCCCGATTCTAAAGAATACAATTAAAACATTTAAGAATTTCAATAAACAATTACAATCACACGGTAAACCTCACCTATATATATATATATATATATATATATATATATATATATATATATATATATATATATATATATATATATATATATATATATATATTTTGTTTGGTAGTATGTCACTGTCATTAAAAACTAATTGCCAATGTAAGTATCATTGACATACACAAAAAATATATTTATTTTCTATCTTTTCATTATTTATAGAGAATAATATACTTTATTTTTAGATTCGTTTTGTAAACGGGAGAATGCTTCCCGAAACGTTAACGTTAAAAATTTGTATATTTTTTTAGAACATTTTTATATTTTTTAAATTTTGTTCGTTAGGCAAATTTATTACAAAAAAGAATCACTGAGAAATTTGTCCCCGTTTGGTTTTTTGTTTTTACCCAGTGATTCCTTATTTACATAAGAACAAATATTTTGATATTTTTTAAGTTTTAGATCGTGGCGAAAAACCCAAATAAAGAAAAAAATATATGAACACGCCACAATCATTCAGACATAACCTATATTATATATATATATATAATCTGCAAACCGTGTCTTGCTCCCAGATTTGTTGACGTGCTGGTGGCAACGAAATGAAGCAAATGATCTCTGGCGTGTAATATTGGTGAAATATTATCTGTTTATAAATAATAGGTATGTTAATATAATAATAATTTAACTAAATATAATATAAAACATATATTTGCCTGAAATATATTGATATCTAATGTCTAGTGTAAGAGCAAGGAGAAGAAATGTAAGTAATATGTAATCTTTTAGTTGAAAACAAAATTCAAGATGTAACCATGTGCAGCGCACTTGTGACCGAAATCCTTTTTTATAACAATAAAAAATAACATATTCCAATATCCACATATGACAATATTCCATATTCCAACAATAAACAATATCAATTTCAATCACAATTCATTGTTACTGGAGATGAAAAGTGGATTCTATACATAAATCCACATAAGGAAAAGAAATGGTTAACACCAGGATAGTTATCTTCGTCTAACTACTGTCATTATGGTAGGATTTTGCAGGATTTATTCCCTATGAGATTCTGAACCCTAATGAAACCATAAAAGCGGATATTCTTGGGCTCAACCTTGCAGACTAAACATGTTTTTGATTCGTAAACGTCCAAGTCTGATTAATCGAATATGTGTTATTCTATAGATTTACTATACAAGACTTCACAGTGTCAGAATTACCCAAGGAAAATCTAAGAGTTGGGCTGGAAAATACTTCACCCACACCTCACCCACTGCATTCTTCTGAAGCTGTACTTTCAGATTACCATCTTTTCAGATCTATGAAATATTTTCTTCGTGGAAAAAAAATCCTACTGCGACAGTTATCAAAATGCACTTTAAGAATATTACATTTACAAAAAGGAAATAGAAAGTTTGTCAGATATTCAAAAATTTTATTTTAAAATAGTAATTCTTAGATAAATTGATATTTTGTCCAGTATCAAAAAACGACATTACTTATGGATACATTTAATATCCTCGCATACTAGCATCCTACCCAGGGAACCTACTTTCTTTTTACTACTATAATCAAAAAGTAAAGTGATGTTTTAAATAAAATGCAAAATATGTATTTATTCTTCCCAGAATAAGTTGTCTCCTTCAAAGTAATCTCCTCTATCTGCAACATACTTATACTTAATATTTTAATATTTTTTCGGTGTCTTTGACTTCTACGAACTCAAAACGGCGTCCACGAAATGGTTTAATTTCGGTCCCAATTTTATTATTTAATTGATTTTTGTTATATACCCTTCATATTGACGACAAAAAAAAGAGAAAAATTATCTTTTCAAGCTTTTTTTCAAAAAGGGGGTATGTTGATGGGTTTGAACATATATGTCTCTTTAATACTAGCTGTAGGAACATAAAAAAGGAGATATTTTACTTTTTTATTTTTCATATATTAGATGCGATAAGCAGTAAAAGAGTGTTTGCATAGAGATAGATTGCAAGGCACAACAATTGTTTTTGTTCTTCTTTCTTGTTTGTTCTTGGTACAGCTATGACACTTTGTTCTTGTTAGCCCTTCGATGGGTAAGTGATTTCCTATATTCAGTAGCCTGGAACCCTACCTAGATGATACCCTACCATATTGTCTTCTGCGTACTACTTTTGCATGATGTCGGCCATAAATTATTAGAGATTAAGCCAGCGGAACCACATAATCGAAGCAACTCTTCTTATTTTTTTGTCGCTTTCAGCTCAGTAAATATGATCCAGGAATTGACCGCTGCTATCATTAGTAGCCGATAGAACACTCTTTTCCACCAACTTGCCGGTTTTTCTATAATGTCGTAGAGGCCAACGAACTGATCTGTGAGATCAACTCCCCCCATATGTTTGTTATAGAACTCTGCCATCTTTGGGAAAGAAATTTCTGATCGACTTCCATCTTTCGCTTTTCTGTGATCATTTCTATAGTATCCTTCCATGAAACTGCACATGTGCCATACCAATTGCATAAAAAATGAGCTTCACCTCTTTGACGCTTTCTGTCTATATCGAATTTAGGTATGTTTTTTTTTCTGGTAATTATTGATGTACTAACTGCAGTAAAACGTAATTTTTTATAAGTTGAGTGCTAGTAAAATATTTCAGTATCTTGAATAGTTTCTGCTAACTTCATGACCACATCTTCTCGGAGAGTTGAATTTTGGTTTCTATTTTTATTTCTTCCTGAATATACATTCAAGTCGTATGTAGGTTTTAGAGGAAGATACAATTTCAGGCAACTTTTTCCCTTCAACTCAGATATAGCCTCATGGATATTCTGAAATGTACTTTCACTTCGTTACTTGTGAAAAAGTTTGCTTCAAGCACGAAACTACTTCTTCCATATAGTATATTTTATGGGTGCTATCTGGCTTTTGGGACGAATTGAAATTGTTTGATCATTGTGTTGCCAAGTAAAGTATTAGTAGACCAGTAGTATCGATGTTCAGGCACTTTATTAAAGGACATTACGAGAAAACATGCAATGATAATCATTATTTCATACTGATCAGTTTTGGGTATAGATAATTTCTTTTGGGTATAGATAAGTATCTCCAATCTTTCGTTGGTTTTTGTCAGAAATCCATAGAATAAGGCTTTTGGGGAACAGTTTGAACAGAAATGTCCAACTCAGTAGATGACCTGTTGAGTTTTGCGAGAATTGCACAGGGCTTTTCGGTTACGATACGTAACCTTGCTAAAAAATTGTTATCTACAGATTTCCATTGGTCCAAAATTATTATAAGCAATTCGATCGTTTTGTCATTCTCACTTTATTCAGAAGATCCCGACGATATTTTTTTATTTAGTTCGACTATCCTTTTTACTTTGCTTGTAGATGGTCCTGCAAATTCATCACTTGAACAGACTGAGAATGACTGGACATATTCTGAACCACCATCAATGAACGGTTCATCTTCCATGTCGGAAATATTATCTACCAACTCCATGAGTTTGTGCTCAGAAAATGGTTTACTTCTGAAATGAAAAATCACCTTTTACTTGTAGTAATACCACTGGTACAAATGTATATCACAGCGGAATCCCACTGGGGCATATATGCCCCGTTAACAAATTTTATAACAAATGTTCTGTATACGCAATATTTGCATGCAAAAAACACGTTCTGTAAGTAATATACAAACATAAAAACACTAAACTAGATATTTTTTTCATAAATTAGTCAAATAAATGCCAACTACAACATAAACGTATATCCCGTGGTCTACGTATAGTAAATAGGTTCACTAATTTACCATATTGAAAAATACATGAACAGTTTGTGTTGTTTTTTCGATTTTCGAATGGGGATATTAGAATTAATGCATATTACTAGTGGGGCATCAGTCTGGATAAATCCAATGCGCGCATTGCCGTCTAGGTTGCATTAAACACCTTCTGGGGCTTATATCACCCATTGGGACTGAAAGATTAACTAGCGAAATGATATGAAATCTTCGTCAGATTTCAAGGACAATCATACCAACAACATACCAGAAGAATTGGTTATATTAATATGTGTAGTACGAGAATTTTAAAAACTAGTCACCTTACTTTTTTATGGTAGTTAAGGGTGATTTTTTTGGTGTGTCCGAACTTCTGATAGAGTTGCTGTCAAATCATCATGGCCTATGTTATCAATCATGGAATGTTTAACATCAGAGTAAATCTTGCAAATGGTCGAAATTTATTATCAAAATCAGTGTTCTCTGTATCAAATTTATAGTCTTTTATGGTGCACATAATCGAACAACCGATTGATTTATTTGCCGAATTATCGAGAAATTCCGAACGAATTTCACGCTGCCCGTTATTAAAACAAAAAAATGTGTGTTCCGAAGAAAAAATCACCGCTGTTGATGGCAGTGTTGATGAAGATCCAAATTTATCAATTCGTTAATGGGGATCGTTACAGAGCGATGATCAATGGTTATTTCATTTCGAATTTGGATGGTATTGATTTGGTTCCAACAAGACGGCTCCACATATCATACAGCCAATGCAGCCGTTGATTTATTGAGGGAACAATTCGGTGAAAAAATTATTTCGAGGAACCAGCCACCAAGGTCATGTGATTTAATGCCTTTGGATTATTTTCTTTGGGTTGGGTAAAATTTTTGGTATATGCCGATAAACCAGCAACTATTGACGCCTTGGAGGCTAACATAACTCGGACAATTGCGGACATCGATTGCTTGAAGAAATGATCGGGAATTGAATTGACAAATGCAGAAGCGGTGTAGAACATTTTTGTTTTGCCAGAAGCGGTGTAGAACATTTTTCTACACCGCTTAAATAGTTTTAAGGCATCTAATATGGTTGTTGTTTAGTTTAAATTTAAATTGCACTAAAAAAATCACCTTATGATAGATATTAAATTTTTACTAATAACTGCTGGATTTTTCACTTCATTATTGTGTTTGGCGAAAACGCTAGTGCATGGTTTGAGATTACAAGTGAATTATTCTAACAAGTTGGCTGTTAATATCAACCATGTTTAGAAATGAAATATGATTTGAATATAAATATGCTTTACTGTATGAAACACATTCCATTCTAAAAAGCTAAAGCGCACAGCTAATAAAATTACGAATGCGTTTTCACATCATTTTTTTGTCGTCGTATTAATGTAATTAGTCCATGCAAATTCGAGAACAGATTAAACAGACACTCTGTATTTACAAAATATTTTGTAAAAGCACCATAGGTAATAAAAGGTAATATTACCAACCGGAAAAAATATTTTATTCCACCCAACCGTTCTCTGGACAAACATTCAGTTTTGTATGTATGAGTTACGACGGGCATTAAAAGTTTTTCTCGCTGCTTAACTGCGGGGAAAATTGAAAATTATTTGCGCTAAAAGCCAAACGTTGACTTTGCACTAATTTCATTTGCAGATAGAAATAAAGCATTACGATTTTAAACTTTGTTTGTAATTTACACTTAAAAATACATCGAGATTTATGCGTATAAAATACTATTACGAGGGGTGTTATTTATGTATCCAGAATACTAAACAAAAACAAATACTTATCATTGAAAATTATTCTATTGCTTTTCGAAATATACCCCGCTGTGATCGATACACTTTTGCATACATTTGAACCAATTTTCATAGCATTTTTTCATTCCGATTGAGGTATCTCCAAAACATGCATCTTGAACGCATCAACCGCTTGTTCTGGCGCCTAAAATCGTTGATCACGTAGTCTATTCTTCAACGACGGAAACCAAGAAACCAAAAGAAATCATTGGGTGCCAACCGATCAAATAATGAGTTGTTCGGTCCGATGTGTGGAAGCTCGCGTTGTTTTGGTGAAGAATGAGCCAGCGACGCTCGTTGTTTTTTCTTATTTCTTCAAAGAATTCTAGAAAACAAATAATGAAAAACCATTCAAAATTGACCATTCTATTATTCTCTAGTGACACTCTAGCCAGATGTCCATTATATCCCAAAAAATAATCGGCCATTTGCTTTTGACTAACTTTTGTTGGATTTGGCTCATTTTGAAATACATATACTATCGACTGGTGTTTTCTTTCGAGCTCATACGAGTAGATTCAAGATTCGTCACCTGAGTTGATGTTGTACACGGCTTTTGGTGCACCACGATTGTATTTTTTGAGCATTTCTTTGTACCAATTAACACGAACCTTTTTTTGAGCGATTGTCAAATTATACGAAATCCAACGTGCACAAATCTTTTTCGCGACTAAATGTTCATGTAAAAACTTATGTATGTTGTCATACTAATGCCCAGGAATGCGTATAGTATCCTTGGCATTGTATCCTAATGGCCCAGGAACGCGTATAGTATCGATATTTTCTGGCACAATAACTAATTTTGGACGATCTTCGTTAAATTCGTCTATGAGCGAACGACGGCCAAGATTGAATTCACTAAAGCAATGATATACAGTGGTGTTAGATGGTACTTCATCGCCAAAAGTCGAAGTGAGTTGATCGATGCACTGTTGTTGAGATAATCCACATGGAAGTAGTAGGAAATCATCGCTTGGAAGTTTGAGTGATGATAATGAGATGAAATTTTCAAGTCACTAAACAACACAAATAGCATCCATGTAACAAAACGTTCTGAGTACGCAATGTCAAACGTCAATGTCAAACTTTACGATGTATATGTCAGGTGCCTAGCGACACCATTGTTACCAATTCCGGATACATAAATAGCAACCCTCGTAATATAAATTAATTATTGAAAGTACGTTCAATCTACGTAAGTAAATTTATAAATTCTTTTAATGTATTTACATTAAAAAAAAAAAGAAGATTAACTTCTTTCAAACACTAAAAATGTCTAGTTCTCATAATAACATATTTCTTGTTCAATCATCATCATCATCCATCATTACGATAATAGTCTGAAATGTGTCCAGCCTCATCAGAAAGATGGCGTTACTCGTTAAAAAGTATGCCGGTTATATAATTACGCGTTGAAAGGCAACCTTGAAAATTTCAGCCATAGTAGATCCTCAGTTGTTTAGCAGTTGTTTAGTTTCTGTAAAGATAGCAAAAGTCGAAAGTCGAGCAGTCATTAAATTGTTGAAAGTTGAAAACAAGCGGCCAATGTTATTAGAAATATAGAAAATATATTCTCAAATGTGAGGCGTCCCTTAACAAAGAGCCTCCACCTATCGCAGTAAATTTCAAAAAATTGTTATTTTAAATAAAGTCCGTTGTATTTTCGACATCTTAATGTTTTATTCCCTCATATTCCAGGGACACTTTGTGAATTGCACATTTTTCAGCCATCGACAAAATATACAACTGAATATTCGAACATGAATATCTCGCAAACGGCATGAGATATGACCAAGGGTACCTTTTTTACATGGAAATTATGACTCTTTTCATTATGAATTATTCAAAATACTCCCAGCTTTATGAGGTCAAGAAAATGTGAGCCAGTTAATTCTTCATAAAATAGGTAGCAAGCACTCTCTAGGAACTAGGCTCAAACTAGTGTTAAATTCGAATTTATCACCCTTGAAAACCCAACTACCCCGATTTTGAACCTGTTATTTTTAACAATTTTTAAATTATCTCAGTTTTTCGAAAATATAGTTTCACTTTCAACACCCTGTATTTTTTTAATATCTAACATTTGCCAACACATTTATTGACTAAATCCTCTTATTTTGATTTCTACCATCACTAGATGTTCTATGGCAGACAAATTATGGGACACCCAGTGTATATATATATATATATATATATATATATATATATATATATATATATATATATATATATATATATATATATATATATATAAAATATATATATCTGTTTTATATATATATATATATATATATATATATATATATATATATATATATATATATATATATATATATATATATATATAAAATATATTTATATATATATAATTGGAGGGCACATGTTTCGTCTGTTGGCGATTAGACTCATCAGGGTACCGATATATGCTCTCTCGCCAGGAATAGGGAGTCTCTCTCTACAATCAATCAATCCATATTTTCGCTGACTTCTCGTCGGATGGCTTATAAATGACTCCTGAATAGGTTGTAGAACTCGTAAAAATAAGTAATTTTATTACAAATCATTTATATAAAAGTTGCAAAATAAGAAATTATTAATAGTTTTAAAACATGAAAACAGACCTGACTTTTTGATATTCTCGACCACTGCGTTGTATAACTCACAAAGAGCAGTCAATTTAGCAAAAATCATATATATAATAGCAGAATAACAAAATCAAAAATGTTATGTGTTACAAAAATTGTTCAAAATTGTTATAATTTTTCGGTTAGCACAAAATCTTGCTCGGCTTACCCATGCGTAACTACAGGCATCAAAAATAAAATCACGGTGTCCACCAATAACATCACAAACGCTTTCGATGCGCTATTGTAGTTCTTCCACAGTATTTGCTTCTCCGTCGTGATAAACTAACTTTTTTAAATAGTCCCACAGAAAACAATCGCAAGGCGTTAAATCCGGCGAGGGTGCAGGTCAAGAAATGGGTATATTACGCTCTATCCATCTGGAAATTCATTACTTAAATGTTCGTGTACTTCTCGTCTAAAATATGGCGCAGCTCTATCATGTAGAAACTTTTTATAATAATTGGGGCAGATTGTTTTGAATAAACCAACATTACCCAAACCAATCACCCAAACACTTACCAACCCAAACACTTACTGAAAATATATGCTGAAATTGGGTTCTTTTCACAGTATGCAGATTTTCTACTGCCCAAACATGGTTGTTGTGAAAATTGTTTACTCCATTTTTTGTAAATGTGACCTCTTCGATAGCCAAAATAAGTTTGGTAAAATTTTCATTACTGTTGTACTGATCTAAAAGGCACTAACAAACTTCAACTCTTCTAGGACAATCTTCGTGTTGTAACGCTTGTACCGATGATAATGATTATGTGATAATGTTCCACTCTTTACTATGACCAACTTCAACTTGACCAGCTATAGAGCTAGTGCTCTCGTTGTTGGCTCGTTTTCGGCAATTTTCTAATATTTCTTCCTCAATCTCTATCATTTCGCGTGAAGGAAGTCTTCTAGCGTGATCTCCTTGTTGTACCTTTAAGTACCCTGTGTCGTGAAGTCTTGTAACTAAATTTACAAATATCCACGGAGCGAGATGATTTCTTAAAGGAAACCTTTCCCCGTATATAAAAATACCCAAAAATTATACGTGCACTATAAGGAAGTATTACCACTGATCAAATCGAACATCCCACTCAAAAGAAATATCGAAAAAGAATACAAAAAACTAATTATATCAAGTATCAGCAGTAAACAAACACTTTATGTGTTTACAAGGCAGTGGTCGAGAATATCAAAAAGTCAGGACTGTTTTCAAATTTTGTAACTTAATAATTTCTTTATTTTGCAACTTTTATAAAAATGATTTTTGGTAAAATTACTTATTTTTTCGAGTGCTTCAACTTGTTAAAATGAATGACTCAACCTTGAAAACATCCTGTATATTTTAGACCACATCATATGATATATATTTTTGTTGCAATGAAAGCTTTTCTATTCTCAAATTATTGTATGTCGATATCTGTAAAACTACACTACAAAAACGGTTTATGATTAGTTAAGCTGATCTTCAAAATATATGAGTTAAAATATATGATTGTTAAAAAAAGTTGTCGTTGCTTTAATATCGGAAAAACCATAAATTAGTTCCGTTAAATGCGAAAACACAATTTCTTTTTAATCCTCAAGTAATCAGATATTGTTTAATTAAATTAAAACTTTTTAAATTCGATGGCTGAGTGAAAACTCAGATACTTGTTGGATGAATGACAGTGTTTAAAAGGAGATTAATTCGATATTATTGTTATTGTGGAACAAGACGAATATCGTGTATCAATTAAACACTACTTTTTGAATGGAAAAACTATGACGCAAACCGAGAAAAAGTTAAAAAAGATATTATGAAAACTGGATTTTGATCTGGTCGAATCAATATAACTAACACTCCGCGAAGAGAGTGCCTCGTGGAGATCACTGATCACTACTGAGGAGGTTAGCAAAAGCCATTATATTGTGTTAGCCGATTACAAAGTGAGGGCGATTGGTTAGAGGTGATACATGCCTATTGATAAAACTTGTAATTATCATTACACATTGGAAATGAGGAAACAGTCAAAACAGTTGATTTTTTCCAGTTGAGCGAGCTCCGAAAGAAGCGAAAACAATTCCATAGACCGGGAAGATCATGACTAAAGACCGGATTATATGCAACCAAAAACCTTAAGAATATGCGCATATATATGCACATATTTTTTTTAATTTATGCAGGATAAATGCAAAAAAATCGTAAATATGCAGTGAATATGCAACTAAATTTTGATTTCCTAAATTATATTTTCATTTAATTAGGTGATTGAGTATTGAATAAAGATAAATTCAAGTTATAATATAATATACTTTATTAATTCAGTTAACACCTAATACAATGTTTTATATGAAACTTATACTAAATATTAATATTAACTCGAAAAATTATAAAACGTACTAGTTATAATGTGTGCTTCAAGGTTCTGAACTAGAAAATTGTGGCGTCTATCACTAAGGAAATGTTTATATAAAAAAAATGATCATTCTACATCTACTGATGTTATAGGGCAAAATTTTAATTTCGGAACTAAGGCAGGCTCAATAGCTAAATTATTTACAGTTTTTTATTTCATCTATCACGGTACCAAATACCTTTCCAACGACGTTTTTTCTTAATGTTGATTTATCTGGATCATTAAATTTTGTATATTTTTGCAGAAAGGCCTTAACTTGCGGGTTGGTTAACTTGTTTAAAGGAATATTAGCAGCCAAGAACGTTTTACATAGATCTACATTAAATTCTGACTGGTCATGGTTTCCGTTTTTAAAAATCTCAAATGACTGCTTCAGCGTTGACTGTATGGGCCCAGACTTCTTCAAGTTTCTAACCTTAGCTACGTGAGACGGCGTCTTAATATGTTGGTCTATTTGAAATTTCTTTGAGCAGGAAACAATTTTTGAACAAGATTTGCAAAAAACCTGGTCGCCGTCCAAAGCAAGTTCTGGGTAAGGCTTAATCCAAGAAGTACATAGTATTTTCGACATAATCACTGCTTTCACTTTCACTTTGTTTGCACTTACTAACTGCACAATAATAACTGCGACTACAACAAACGACAACCTGAATAATACTGACAAACAGCAAAGTTTACAGAATAAATATAAGTTAAGTCACTAGGCGTCGGTACTTCGAGCAACGAATTTAGGCTGGCACCAGTCTGTAAACTTTGCAAACAGTAACAAATATGAGAAAATAAATAAAAATAGAAGTTTTTGTACTTATTTCATTTTATTGCCCCATTAGGGAAAACCCAATCTGCAGACCGGGACCGCCCAGACACGGCGCCGTGCGACCATAAAACGTAAGAAGAGAATACAGAAATCCCAAAACATGCTTAGATATGCAATAGTTCCTAAAATATGCATTTTACCTTTAAAATCACAAAATATGCAGAATTTGCATATATATGTAAAATGCATAAAATCCGGTCTTTAATCATCTTTTCTCTGGAATTTGCAAGGTATTATTTTTATCGACTATTTGGAAAAAAATTCCATTTTTCAACAGGTGCACGCCTCTTGACGACCAAAAGTTGAGCAAGTGTGGACATATCTATTGGTCAATTTACCCTACGGGTTGATGCTGCATCCACTCTATTCTACTCTGGACTTGACCTCAACTGTCTTTGAAACCATCAAAAATCCAACCAGGCCTGAAAAGAAAGTCATATCAAATGATCCTCGCTGAAACGGAGGATTATTTTGCAGAGCTTGTCATATCTTACTTTTTACAAGGCACAAAAAACGAAAGAATTATTTGGCGAAGTATATTGAGGTAAAAGGAGTTTACGTTCTAAAATTAATCAATTGTTGGGACGCAGGTATTTGTATGTTCCTTATAAGATTCTGGAGGGAAGGAAGTTTTAACACTGCATATATATATATATATATATATATATATATATATATATATATATATATATATATATATATATAACGGTGAGGTTTGTATGCTGTCCTTATATTGCGTTTTCTTAAAAGTCTTCCGATACGGTCCGTTGTTCCTTTGATGTATGGCAGTATTACGTTGAATGTCTCTTCGGCTTGTTCTGTCGTTTTTTGTGTTTGTAATACTGCATCCATGAAACAGTACGCACAAATATATATTATATATATATATATATATATATATATATATATATATATATATATATATATATATATATATATATATATATATATATATATATATATATATATATATCGTAGCATATCATATCATATTATATCATCAACCCGTATCAATCCACTGCAGGAAATATACTTAATAATGTCATCAGTCCATCGTGTACTCGGTCTTCTCCGTGAACTTCTCCGATCAACCTGTATCCAGTCCAGGACTCCCTGGTCCATTTTTCGTCCCATCGCCTCGCTACATGCAGGTCTTTCTATCCTATCTAGTAATGCCAAGCATACATCTTTCCATTCTTCTCTGTGCTACTCGAAGTTTTTGAACTGCTGTGATGTGAGTGTCCAAGTCTCACTTCCGTATGTCATAACGGGCAGGACACACTGATCAAAAACTTTTATTTTTAGGCAAAGTAGTAGTAGTAGTCTTAAAGTCTATGTTGACCCTGCCTTATGCTTGCCAGCCACATTTAACGCGTCGTTCCCCCTCCCGGGCGGCATCCCCACATATATATATATATATATATATATATATATATATATATATATATATATATATATATATATGTGTCCTCAGCAAATTTATTGAACATGACCCGACTCTTCTTCTGGTTTATTTTCAAGCTATCGAACACATTCTTCGAGACAAGTTGAGAAAAGAAGAGGCGATATTGCGTCACCCTGCCGTACGCCCCCCTCTACATTTATTCCAACCTCAAGATCGTCAAGGTGGACTGTCACTGTAGCTTCATCATATATCGATCCTAGTAGATTTACATAGGCTTTACCCTAAACCTTGATTAAGCAATGCATCTATTATGGCCCCGCTTTGAAATTGAATCAAATGCTTTTTCATAATCGATAAAAGCCAAGTACAATTGCATCGTATATTTGTTGTATCTTTCCTAGGCATCTAGATGAGATCCATTTTATTGAATACACTTCTGAATCCTGCTTGCTCCCTTGGTTGTGCGTCATTAATTTTTCTTAGTATTGTTTTGGATATTACCTTAGTGAAAACTTTGTACATAACTGATAGGAGGCTTATTGGACAATAGTGTTTTAAATAAAAGGAAAAGGAAAGGATTTACCGTTAGAGGCGCATCAGCATCTAAGGCTATTTAGCGACTGGACCTACAGCTTAACGTGGGTTCCGAACCACGGTCATCAGCTACCGACAAACCCAGGCCAGCACCCCCTTAGGCTATCAACCCTTGATTATGTGTCTACCCATAGGTCTATCAGGAAGCCTACCGACTGGCAAGTGACCAACGTAGAACACTTCTCAGAAGACATCCGGCCTTACCCAGCCTTTAACTGGCGTGACTGAGGGGTAATTCGTTGTCGGATGTTACACTCTTGCCTAGAAACAATCACAGACATTTAGGTATGGATATGTGTGGGCGTGTGTGTGTATATAAGTGTATGTGTAGTGTAGGAAGTAAGTCGGACAGAACAATTATAGAAAAAGACCCATCCGAGCGCTGGAATCGAATCAGCAGACCACCGCGGCCAGCAGTTCTTTAAATCTTTCCGCGCTCCTTTCTTATGTAA
The DNA here is from genome assembly GCA_031761425.1 of Cosmopolites sordidus. NCBI lineage: Eukaryota > Metazoa > Arthropoda > Insecta > Coleoptera > Curculionidae > Cosmopolites > Cosmopolites sordidus. The sequence goes on from JARFXV010001218.1 coordinate 325,137, forward strand.
AATAATCACTTTTGCATTTTTCAATAAGCTGGGTAATTCTTGTAGTTTGAGACATTTTTAGTAAAATTTTGCTAGTGTTTTAACTAAAGTCCGACCACCAGCTTTTAACATTTCGACAGTTATACTATCCTTTCCTGGAGGCTTGCCATTTTTCATCGAGTATATAACCTTTGTCACTTCCTCCACCAGGATATCCGATACTTGTTCTTCAGTGGGCATTGCTGTTCTTGCTTGATTCAGGTTCTCATATAACTTAGAATAAAATCTTCGGACAACCTCTAAGATTTCCGTCCGTTTCCTGCATATTGTACCATCCTCATGCATGAAGGAAAACATTGGTGTCTTTTTCTTTCTTAGCGTCTGCTTAACTTTGTTAATTCCCCTGTTTTCTTCCAGGGTTTTTTTGCATGTTACTTCATGCTGCAGCTGCATGTTGAATCGGCGCGTTTTTGTCTCGAATACTCGACCCTGTTAAGAGGACTGTCTGCATTTTTCTTTGTCCGACGTTTTTTCATTGAATTAATAGTCTCATTGGAAATTTTTGACTCTTCGAAATATTTATCTTCTGGTGCTATTGAAGGCACCATTTTAAGCACATTGTTGGTAATTTCTTCAAATTGGTCTATAATTTCCTTCTCCTCCGGGTCTTGTAACACAGCAAAGTGATTCGACAAAGCAATTTCAAAATCTCTGCCCCTCTCCAGCAGCTTCACAGAATCCATTTTGCCCCTTTTTGTCTCTGATCTTATATCTTATCATTCTTTCGCGCTCTTTTCGGCAGTTTATCCTAATCTTTGCTCATACCATTCGGTGGTCACTTCCCACATTAAAATGGTTAACGACAGTGCCATTGCAAAATATTGCATTATCGTTTGACATGATGTAATCAATTTCACTTGTGAGTCCAAAAAGACTTTTCAATGTCCATTTTCTGTTGATCTTTTTCTTGAAAAACGTATTCATAATATAGGGTTCTTGTCCTTCAGCAAAGTCAATCAGCATGTCACCTCTATTGTCCCGCTAACCATTTCCATATTGGCCAGTTGCATTTTCACCAGTTCTTGCTTCTCCGATTTATATTTACAGTTCTCTTTATCTAAAAGTTGGGCTACATCATCATAAAATTCCTCAATTTCCTCTTCTCTATGGCTTATAGCAAGTGCATAAGCATGGACGATTTGAAGGTTAAACTTTTTATTCAGCTGAATGACGCCTTGGGCTAATCTGTCCGACATTCTTTCAAATTTGACTACACTGTTTTTCAGCTTTCGATTGATGAGGAATCCATTTCCACCACATCGTCCATTCTTCGTATCTCGGGTGTAGAGTACATGACCAGTTGGTTCTAGTTTGATTAACTCTTCGCCCTTTCTTCGTGCTTCACAGAGCCCAATAATATCCCAATGTATTTCGTCAAGTTCGATTAACAGTTCTTGCAGTCGGGACTCCGTTTTCATTGTCCGTATATTAAGCGTAGCAATGTCAAAAATCCAATGGCAGCCTGATCTAACCCGGTGATTCTTAGCACCATCTGCCCTGGGGCAGATCTTCCCGCGATCGTCAAGGTGTAAGGAAAGCCTATGTAAATTTACTAGGATCGATATATGATGAAGCTACAGTGACAGTCCACCTTGACGATCTTGAGGTTGGAATAAATGTAGAGGGGGGCGTACGGCAGGGTGACGCAACATCGCCTCTTCTTTTCTCAGCCTGTCTCGAAGAAGTGTTCCGTAATCTGGATTGGGAACAGGATGAAATAAAGATTAATGGTCCATACTTAAATCATCTTAGATTCGCAGATGATATTGTTCTTTTTTCACAAGACCCAGAGGAGCTGCAAAGAAACGTACAAGACCGGCAAAGGGCTAGGGAACCATCTGGCTCGAAAATAAACCAGAAGAAGAGTGGGGTCATATTCAATAAATTTGCTGAGGATAGGATTTAGGAACTGATTTGGAAGTTGTGGATCACTATATATATATATATATATATATATATATATATATATATATATATATATATATATATACATATATATATATATATATATATATATATATATATATATATATATATATATATATATATATATATATATATATGCCGCCCGGGAGGTGGAACGATGCGTTAAATGTGGCTGGCAAGCATTGGGAAGGGTCAACATAGACTTTAAGAGCAAACTACTACTTTGCCTACAAAGAAAAGTTTTTGATCAGTGTGTCCTGCCCGTTATGACATACGGAAGTGAGACTTGGACACACATATTACAGGAGTTCAAAAACTTCGAGTAGCACAGAGAAGAATGGAAAGATGTATGCTTGGCATTACTAGATGGGATAGAAAGACCTGCATGTAGCGAGGCAATGGGACGAAAGATGGACCAGGGAGGTCCTGGACCGGATACAGCTTGATCGCAGAAGTCCACGGAGAAGACCGAAAACACGATGGACTGATGACATTATTAAGTATATTGGACCCGAATGGCAGAAGAGAGCTCAGGACCGCGAGAGTTGAAAGCATGCTGAAGAGGCCTTCATCCCACAGTGGATTGATATGGGTTGATGATATAATATATGATATGATATGATATGCTATGATATATATATATATATATATATATATATATATATATATATATATATATATATATATATATATATATATATATATATGTTTGTGCGTACTGTTTCATGGATGCAGTATTACAAACACAAAAAACGACAGAACAAGCCGAAGAGACATTCAACGTAATACTGCCATACATCAAAGGAACAACGGATCGTATCAGAAGACTTTTAAGAAAACACAATATAAGGGCAGCATACAAACCTCACCGAACAATAGGCGCATCCTTGAGAAACCCGAAAGACAAGGTCAGGCTAGAAAATCAAGGAGTATACCGCATCCCATGCTCAAGCAGTAACAAAATCTACATCGGACAAACAAACCGAAAAATATCTGCCAGAATCGAGGAACATAAAGTAAGCATACGGAACAAGAAAACAATATCAGCATTATTCCAACACCAACTAGAAACAGGCCACAAAATTAACTTTGATGATTGCAACGAAATAGCCAACATAAACCATTTTCGGACACGCCTGGTCAGAGAAGCCATAGAGATCGAAAAGCAGGGAAGCCTAAACAAGAGGGACGACGCTCTATACTTGCCGCCAACGTGGAAAAGCGTTCTTAGACCAGCAGACCCGGACAGCACAACATCCAGAGCACGACTGGAAACAAAGACGTTGCAAACGCCTCAGGGGGCGGAGCTAGCGCCAGTGCCAGCCAATAGCTACCAACTAAGACCGAGGCCAGAAGGCATAAATATTACACGGCGAACCGATCTCTCTCAGACAGTCACGAACCTCGCGACAATAAGCACCGAAGATGCCAAATGAGATTTTGGCGAAACGTATATATATATATATATATATATATATATATATATATATATATATATATATATATATATATACATATATATATATATATATATATATATATATGGAAGACGTTTTTTAAGATACTCAACTGAAATCTGAACTTTAAACTCAGCCTACTATGAATTCACAAACAGGGTCAATTCTCGATGTTGTACTTCGCGTTAGAGATATCGAAAAAAGTTATTAGAAAAAGTTGTTCAGAATAATATTTTAACTCCACATACCGAGGTTCATGACAAAATTCGCTTTTTTTTGTTTTTTAAATGTTATTATTTTGGTCTATACACAAAATGCTTACATACATACAAAATTATTACATGCAATATTACAATTAAACAGAATCGTAAAAGTATCCAAAAATGTATCCGAATAGACCGAACTAGTTGAGAGAGAGCACATTTGATAGTTAATTATTTGTATTATGAAAATTTGTATTGTATACTTTTTCCTTGATCAATTACCAAAAAATGTTTTCCCATAATAATAAAATAATTATTCCTTTGTAAATCTATTTATTTTACTGAAATATTTGAATACATGTCACTATTAAATTGGCAATGTGTCAAGTTTTTAGTTTCCATGGCACACTAATTATCAAATTAAAACATAAACTTGTAATAATTTTGAGTTGACCAAAATAATTAAAAAATTAAAAATGCGAATTTTGTCATGAAACTCGGCATATGCGGTATAATTATATTCTGAACAACTAATATCCTTCTTTAATAGCAAAATATTGAGGATTGACCCTATTTGTAAATTCGTAGTAGGCTAAGTTTAAAGTTTAGATTTCAGTTGAGTATCTTAAAAAATGTGACCTATCAACCTGTATGACTGATATTTGACCTGATGACCATATTTTTCTATATCAACAAGAAGTTGATAATAATCTAGACCTGTACTCTGTGAAGCATTTCTGCGCAGATGCAGAAGTATTTCTTTTGAAATGTTTTTGATTTACTTTAGACGATTTTCAAAAATATATTTAACAAATACAAACAAAATTTGAAGAATCTTTCTTGGTGAACTTGAAATTATATTGATATTTTATAATGACCAAAAAGTTAAAAATACTTCATATTTTATATGAACACATTATTTTATTTTATAATATTATTTTTAATCAACATGCAGTTACAAATATATAACATAAACGTATTAAAAATACTCCATGATGCCCTGTTTGGTTACATAACATTTTGAGAATATAAAAGAATTGATTGAAATTTTAAAGTAATCGGGTTAGTTGACGACAAAAAAGTTGAGATGTTCCGAACCTTTTAAAGAAGTTTTATGTTCAATAAAGAGGTACACACTCGAATGAATCTTTGGAAACATACTTCTCTGAATGCTTTCTTCCAGGAAACTTTTTTTGTTATTTTTTACTTTGATACTACGCACTAAAATTATCCCTATATTACCAAAACTTTAGTTATTGTTATAAAGGAAACAATTTGTTTGAATTATGTTATGGTAGCTCAGTTTTAGAATAAATGAATAACGATCTTTTAATATACTGCTATAATCAAAAAGTAAGGTAACTTTTGTTTTAAAAATTCGCTCGCTTCACGTAGCCATACAAGAATTTGCTTTTCAAATTGGTATGACTGCCCTCGAGAGAAGCTTCACAGCAGTTTGCTTGTTTAGTTAAAACTTATAGCGTCTGTTAATATCAAAATTAATTACTATTAAATAGCGTTTGTAATTATTAGAAAATATTATGGTCGATGTTTTAATAAAGATACATTTATCTAACAAATAATTTGAGATAACTTTTGCCTACAAAATGAAAATCTTTGTGTTGACGTATTAAAATATTAAAAGAGAATTACGGGATGAATCTATGTAAAAAAAACAATTACCAGTGGTTCAAGGACTTTACTGATGGCAGAAAAGCAGTTGAATATGAAGCTCGTTCAACCAACGTCAACCATTGATGAAAACATTACCAAAATCAAGAACCTTGTACTGAATAATTATTAGATACATTGTAGATATTACTGGAATATGAATTGGATCAATTCAATTAATATTGATGAAAATGTATGCATATCTGTGTCTTGTCGTTTTGTTCCGAAAATACTGATTATTTTTGAAAATATCGCTGTGTCGAACTTGCTGAAGAGATGCTGTCTTTGGATGATTATGACTAAGAAACAGCTCAGCAATCAAACGAGTATTGTGTTAAAGATTAAGGAAAACGAATGGAACGCAAGGAAAAAAAAGATGAAAAAAAAATTATTTAAGCATTTTGTGTCATTTATATAAGTCCATTCGAAGAAGTATAGATTTGTGGCAAAACAATTAATGATGTTTATATCATCAAAACGTATTATCCCACACGTAATAATTCGTCAATTTTGCGCTAAAAATCAAATAAATACCTCTACAAGTGCCATATTTCGTAAATATGGATTCAGGAAGGCGAAAATATTTCCTCAATTAAGCAATGTACAACTAAAATAAGGCAAATTTATTGGACCTCAAATAAGAAAGTTTCTAGGTGATTTCCGTTTTCAAGAATAATAAAATGAAAAGGAATTGGCAGCTTGGAGGTGTTTTGTAAGCATAGTGAAAGGATTTCTAAGCAACAAGAAGTATGAAAATTATAAAAACCTCATAGATGAAGTCTTAAAAGCCTATGAAACATTAGGGTGTCGCATTTTTTACACTTTCATTTGGATTTTTTTCGGAAAATGTGTGTGCAATAAGAGACGAATAAAGAGAAAGATTTCAACAGGGACAACATCAGGATTTCAACATCAGGACGATGGAAGCAAGATACCAAGGACGCTGAAACCCATCTATGTTGGGTGACTACTGCTGGTTTTTAAAAAGAGATGATGCTACAGCACACAAGAGGAAAAAGTCAAATTTTTTGTCGCTGCATGACATGCTGATGTAATATATTTTTTCTTCTCATAATCCTCATAATCCTCAGAATGTTTTTGCATATATTTAACACGTTGTACATGTTTATATTAAAATAAATAAGCATTAGATTATAAAAATATCCCATCTCTTTTTTTTTCTCTCCACCACCAACTACCTGTAAAAAAACTAAGATTAAATCAAGTATAGGTATAAAAGTGTCTATATATCATTCAAGGATATAAATTGGTTAGTAATATTAATAACGTGCTGGTACTGATTTTGTGCTGGTACTTAAATGTCAGTTAGAGAGAGAATAAAATTATTATTATTTTTCTTTATAAAGTAGTGGCTCAGTAATTTTTTTTTAGATACATCCTTTCGATACATCGTTTAGATACATCCTTTCGATAATGATATAGAGAAAAGCCTCCCAAAATGTCAGCCAAATCGATCAATCACTTTTTGAGTTACAGAGCGAGCATTTTTTGAAAAAACAGTTTTGAGATAATCATATTTAAAGTTTCAGTATGATAAAACGATTATTTTTAGTGACTTATCGATGAATCAGCGATCCCAGTTGTATATAATAGACCTTCAGTCTATTTGAAAAGATGGTTTTCTTTAATCTGCTGCTGTTTTCGGACTTTATGAGCTGCATTTGTCTCGGAAAGACTCTTCCGGTTGTCTCGTTACTCGCGCCCCATCGGTGGTTTCAATGAAAACTCTAGCATAGGTGCCAATAATAATACCTGCACTATATACAATAATGCACTTGCACTATCACTTATACTTGGCCCGAAACTTTTTCCTTGTTTATCAGTAAATTGATTACCTTTGTAATGTCTTTTTGTAGAATTTTTTCGAACGCTATTATATAAGAACATAAAAGAGATATCTTAAATAATATAAGGAGCACTGGAATGTCTTCACATCGTATTAAAAACAATCATTTTATAGATATAAACTATGTTAAATTATTATATTAAAAAAAGAAAAGTATAAAATTAGACCTACTAGAAATATTGGAAATAAAAATATCCTTAAGAACTGGTCATATAATACCTACGAATGACCAGCTAAATTTCCAAAACACCCCGGTAATATATAAGATACTATTGTAATTGAATAGCCCAGTTTTTACCTGACGATATTTACAGCTCAGCATCTAAACTTTGGATGCTCAGTAGCCTAACAACCTAGCGCCGCGGAGCTGATTTGAATCAGTGCATTCGTTGTACTAACATCGATGAAGTACTGTACATTCGCAAAACTCTTCGTTCTCTGTCGCTATTAGACAGTGACCCACTCACTCTTTCGTTTGCGCATCTCAGAGACCAAGATGCTGATTAAGTTGTCTGGGTCACGATGTGTGTGTATATGTATATTCTAAACCCCATGTTCTAAGTTACAACTTTGAATATGGGGTTTAGAATATGATTTTTTTTTATTCTCTAAAGCAGCCGATTCTGACTTCTCAGACAGCGATTGAGATTTTAAATACATGCCCAACAATGAAGACCTAAGCTTCATCAGATAGTGATGCAGAGGGCAAATTTGAAGGAATAGCCAATCAACAGAAAATGTCTGTTAAAAATACAGTTATTGATAATTCAAGAAGCACCAAAGAAGAAAATGATAACTGTTGATAACTCAGTTATTGATATTTGTAGTCGAATGAAAAATATGGGTGAAACTGGAATTAATAGGATACAAAAAATATTTCGGCCCAAGGAAAGCATTTCCAAAAAACAAAACGTGCAAAAAAACAAAAAAGGCATTCTGTGTAAGGAAATTTGTAGACTTTCATGTAGCACTTGCTTCCCAGAATAAGATGGCCATGCACTTCTTAAGAAAAATTACAAACTTGATATGAATGCGCAAAACGCTTTATTATTTAAATCCATAGATAAAAACCAGTATTGAGGGAAAGGAAGAGTGCAGTAAAACATAAAATGACGTCCTGTACATACAGGGTCACAAAAAATGGAAGATTATATAAAATAGGCCAAAAAAAAACGATATTATACAAAAGTCGGTTAAAAAGTGGATTTTCAGCCCCTCCTCTGAATAGCAGAAGAAAGCATTTCAACAGGCCATACAAATTAGGCCAAGAAGTTAATGTCTTTGTCATGACACATATAAACAGGTTTCCAGTGGATGAGTCCCACTACTCTAGAAATAGAAACCCACATAAAAAATACCTTAATTTAAGTAAGATATACGAATTATATTTAGAGAAGTGTAATCAACAAAAACTTCCCGAGACGTTTAAAATTAAAAAACGTTCCTATTCTAACATTTTTGGGTGACAAAATGTGACAAATGTACTACATATGATGCAGGTGAGGCAAAGGACGAGCATTAAGAAAATTATACAGCAGAAAATCAGGCGCTCAAAGGGGACAAAGAAAAAGCAAAAGTTATAAACAGACAGTTTACATTACAAGAGACATGCACCAAACAATACCACTTCCCAAACTAACGACTTTTAAGGCATTTTATCTTCGCAAATTGTAGCTTTACAATTTTGAGATACATCTGGACTGAAGATATTGGAAACAGAGGAAGTGTGGAAATATGTAGTTCTCTTCTGAGATATATTGAAGTAGACGAAGTATCGTGGGAAAATACCACTTGATCATAAAAATTTCCACATAGTTTGCCTGTACCAATATCTTATCATGAATGGATACTTTCGTTCTATTGATCACAAATTTTCAGAAGTTAGCTACACCTACTTAGATTCTGATAGAGATTTCGGGAGAATAAAAAAAAGGTATTTCGAAAACACCACACTCTACTCAAACCAGATAACATAAGTACCGAAAAATAATTTCAAAGGCTAGCCGAAAACTGAATGTATTGATATGATATATGGCATATGGGTCTATCTCTGACGAAAAGAAAAAAAAATCTCCAGGAATTACTCAAGTTGGTAAAACAAGAATATTTGTATTTCTATCGATGTACCTATCCTAGAAAATTAATAATATATGTCATGTTCATGGTAATTCAAGTGTTATATTTAACATCTGTTTTGTTAACGTAGAATTAAGATTTTGTTTAATACATCCCTTTTGTATAAACCAGATTTTTTTATAACATTTTACATTGGATCCTTCATTCAATGTAAGATTTTTTCAGTTTTGCGAAAAAATATTTTTTTTTATAGAGCATTACTCTAGACATGATGTTATTTGTGTCAAATGCAAAAGAAGTTTACATAAAAGTACTTTGATTTACTTTTTAATTTATTCAAAAGTTTAATTTTGTCACATAACATCTTCATCCACTATTGTCTTCAATTGTTAGTGTTATAGAATTTAAACTGGCAACTATTATTGTAAATATATGTTCGTTTTAGTATCAGCTTCAAACATTTCGATGATGTAAAATTATAAATAAAAATAAGTTAAAAAATAAATATATAAGTATCAAGTCATTGAACCAAAAGATTTGAATAAAAAAATAAATAGTTTGGCAAACTATTTATTTTCAAAAAACGAGAAAAGAAACATAAAAATAGATGGTGAGAACTTATATGTACTATTCCGAAGGAGTAATGGTGAAATATTATAAAACTATCAGTTAGAAAACACGCAAAGTTTAGTGAGTTTCAAAAATTTGTCTTACAGAAAAAAAAACCTTTAATACAAGTTGTGAGATAGCGCATCAGTGGTCGTAAAGACAAAGTTGAGATGTTTGGGAATTGTTCAAGAAACTTTAAAAGTTTGACGTTAAAAATAAAGAGCATAACAAGTTAGACGCTTGAACAAAAAGTGGGCGCATTCATAGTTGAATTGACATATGTGTGTTTAATGTTAGTTTTGTTTCAATTTCTATGATTCTTATACAATTATTAGCAAAAAGTAAGGCGAGTTTTGGTTTATAATTCGCGCGCTTTACGTATCGATACAACCATTTATTTTAAGTTCCTTGACATCTGATAGAAGTTTTCTATCATTTCGCTTGTTTCGCCAAAATCTCACTTGGCATTTTCAAGTTATGTTCGCTTCGGGTGAATAGTCCAACTGGACTCTAGTTGCATGTTTTTTGTTTTTTCAGTGAGTTTGGATTGGATGGGTTTGAAAAGATGCTGTGTCTTATTTATTGTAATAATTTGTAATATGACGCGTAATGAAGGTTCAATTATTTTGAATGATATTTGAATGAGGAATATTTTTCGGTTCATTTTCACATCATTATGAGCTAAATTTAATAGGATTGCTGCATTTATGGCACTGTGCTTGAACACGCCACAAATGTTAAGTGGTTATAATCCATTACAATTTGTGGTTTTCTAGTCTTACTATTTATTTCTTGTGAGTAATACATAGTGGGAACTCCGAACCGAACTACTCTATTCCTTTTTGGAGCAAAAGAAATCCTCCAAACGAATCCTCTTCCTGCCATCAAGCGTTCTCTTCCACTCTCGGCGTTCAAGCAGTCCTTTTGCTTTCTAAGCGTTCCGATCATAGAAATTTTATGATCACTTATCCTTTTATTGAACAGTTCCACAGATGAAACAAGTTGTTCACTGTAATGTTGCTATGTGTTCCATGAATAGGTTTTGAAAGTTTTTTTATATAGCATGAAGGAACTGATTCATTATTTTCTGTTTGTACTTGGTGTAGCATTGACCATATACCACGTTCTAGCATTATTCATCATAACAACTTTTATACCTTATTTGTCTGGTTTTGAAGCTAAATAGATCCATCCAAATGGACATCAGCCTCTGTATCCAATTAACTGCTTATTTATGGTAAAATAGGAGTGAGGGTATACAATTTACGACAGTTTAAAATAAATTTTCCCATATTTCTCTAATAAGCGCCAGCTTATCATCCATTCGATGTTCTACTCGAGTTTTTTTATCATCAAAACGTAAATATGATGTTAAAAATTTTAAACGGTTTAGAGACATTCTGCCATGAACAATGACACTCCATACTTATTTGACCATAGGTTTTCCGTATTAGCAAAGACTGATCTTTTTACTCCTGATAAATAAAGAAGTACAACCAGTGTAGGAATTTCTATTATATCTGTGCTGCGATGATATGATTATATGTTATTTATTAAAGTAATTTTCGCGCAATTTCTTCGTTAGTATAGTATGAAGAACAATTTTATTAAAAATCTCTTGATCAAATAAAAGAAGCCATACCTCGTGTGAAGTTATGGTCTCACATTACGAGCATCTCATTTGGCTCTAGCATAAACAAAACTATATTTTTCTGTGGTCGTCTTCCCCTACTTTCAGGCTTCATAGTACTCCATTAGTAGCCATTTTTGGCTTTTACCATTGCTAATCAACTTGTAGACGGCTGTCTGTCTTCTGGTAGTTTTTTGTTACTTTGTTCACTATCTGAGGCTTCCTATTCTTTCATATAATCAGAAACTTAATCTGTTTCATTTCCGCTGAAATTATCTTCCTCATTTTCTGCAAAAATGAGATTATTCGCATTTTCTTCTAACTCCTGCTCAGTCAACGGACGACCCCAATAATCACTCTTTTCGGCTATATTATAATATCTAAGCTAAAATATTACGGGTATATAAAGTTATATTTTCAGATTACTTACCACAAGTTTCAAAAATCAATAAGATAAAGGATACCTGAGTGATAACAGAAAATTACGTAAGAGGCACCCTGGGGTCTTGCTGACCCCATATGTTCTTTGGTTAGTTGTAGCCTGGACACCAAAATCTGAGAAGGCACTCAAAGCTACAGTTTGTAGGATTATTAACATAAATTTACACAGAGGGAGTTATAATATATTTATTTAAAAGCTCTACAGGCTCTGAAGGCCTAAGGCATTATGTTCACAATATCGTAATTTATATATTACTAGTTATAACATTGCATAAGTGGTTCCCCTATCAAGTATCAAGGCAAACTAGAAAAAAATCCAGTGAATTGAAACAAAATAGTTTTGGCAAACTTTTTATTTATTTTCAAAAAACGAGAAAAGAAACATAAACCTTCAAACATAAAAATAGATGATGAGAACTTATATGTACTATTCCGAAGAAGTAATGGTGAAATATAATAAAAGTATTAGTTAGAAAACAAGCAAAGTTTAGTAAATTTCGAAAATTTGTCTTGCAGAAAAAAAACTCTAATAGAAGTTGTGAGATAGCGCATCAGTGGTCGTAAAGACAAAGTTGAGATGTTTGGGAATTGTTCAAGAAACTTTAAAAGTTTGACGTTAAAAATAAAGAGCATAACAAGTTAGACGCTTGAACAAAAAGTGGGCGCATTCATAGTTGAATTGACATATGTGTGTTTAATGTTAGTTTTGTTTCAATTTCTATGATTCTTATACAATTATTAGCAAAAAGTAAGGCGAGTTTTGGTTTATAATTCGCGCGCTTTACGTATCGATACAACCATTTATTTTAAGTTCCTTGACATCTGATAGAAGTTTTCTATCATTTCGCTTGTTTCGCCAAAATCTCACTTGGCATTTTCAAGTTATGTTCGCTTCGGGTGAATAGTCCAACTGGACTCTAGTTGCATGTTTTTTGTTTTTTCAGTGGGTTTGGATTGGATGGGTTTGAAAAGATGGTGTGTCTTATTTATTGTAATAATTTGTAATATGACGCGTAATGAAGGTTCAATTATTTTGAATGATATTTGAATGAGGAATATTTTTCGGTTCATTTTCACATCACTATGAGCTAAATTTAATAGGATTGCTGCATTTATGGCACTGTGCTTGAACATGCCACAAATGTTAAGTGGTTATAATCCATTACAATTTGTGGTTTTCTAGTCTTACTATTTATTTCTTGTGAGTAATGCATAGTGGGAACTCCGAACCGAACTACTCTATTCCTTTTTGGAGCAAAAGAAAGGAGAGTTTTGTTACCATCAAATGTAAATTTTGATGAATCCTCTTCCTGCCATCAAGCGTTCTCTTCCACTCTCGGCGTTCAAGCATTCCTTTTGCTTTCTAAGCGTTCCGATCATAGAAATTGTATGATCATTTAACCTTTTATTGAACAGTTCCACAGATGAAACAAGTTGTTCACTGTAATGTTGCTATGTGTTCCATGAATAGGTTTTGAAAGTTTTTTTATATAGCATGAAGGAACTGATTCATTATTTTCTGTTTGTACTTGGTGTAGCATTGACCATATACCACGTTCTAGCATTATTCATCATAACAACTTTTATACCTTATTTGTCTGGTTTTGAAGCTAAATAGATCCATCCAAATGGACATCAGCCTCTGTATCCAATTAACTGCTTATTTATGGTAAAATAGGAGTGAGGGTATACAATTTACGATAGTTTAAAATAAATTTTCCCATATTTCTCTAATAAGCGCCAGCTTATCATCCATTCGATGTTATACTCGAGTTTTTTTATCATCAAAACGTAAATATGATGTTAAAAATTTTAAACGTTTTAGAGACATTCTGCCATGAACAATGACACTCCATACTTATTTGACCATAGGTTTTCCGTATTAGCAAAGACTGATCTTTTTACTCCTGATAAATAAAGAAGTACAACCAGTGTAGGAATTTCTATTAGATCTGTGCTGCGATGGTATGATTGTATGTTATTTATTAAACTAATTTTCGCGCAATTTCTTCGTTAGTATAGTATGAAGAACAATTTTATCAAAAATCTCTTGATCAAATAAAAGAAGCCATACCTCGTGTGAAGTTATGGTCTCACATTACGAGCATCTCATTTGGCTCTAGCATAAACAAAACTATATTTTTCTGTGGTCGTCTTCCCCTACTTTCAGGCTTCAGAGTACTCCATTAGTAGCCATTTTTGGCTTTTACCATTGCTAATCGACTTGTAGACGGCTGTCTGTCTTCTGGTAGTTTTTTGTTACTTTGTTCACTATCTGAGGCCTCCTATTCTTTCATATAATCAGAAACTTAATCTGTTTCATTTCCGCTGAAATTATCCTCCTCATTTTCTGCAAAAATGAGATTATTCGCATTTTCTTCTAACTCCTGCTCAGTCAACGGACGACCCCAATAATCACTCTTTTAGGCTATATTATAATATCTAAGCTAAAATATTACGGGTATATAAAGTTATATTTTCAGATTATTTACCACAAGTTTCAAAAATCAATAAGATAAAGGATACCTGAGTGATAACAGAAAATTACGTAAGAGGCACCCTGGGGTCTTGCTGACCCCACATGTTCTTTCGTTAGTTGTAGCCTGGACACCAAAATCTGAGAAGGCACTCAGAGCTACAGTTTGTAGGATTATTAACATAAATTTACACAGAGGGAGTTATAATATATTTATTTAAAAGCTCTACGGGCTCTGAAGGCCTAAGGCATTATGTTCACAATATCGTAATTTATATATTACTAGTTATAACATTGCATAAGTGGTTCCCCTATCAAGTATCAAGGCAAACTAGAAAAAAATCCAGTGAATTGAAACAAAATAGTTTTGGCAAACTTTTTATTTATTTTCAAAAAACGAGAAAAGAAACATAAACCTTCAAACATAAAAATAGATGATGAGAACTTATATGTACTATTCCGAAGAAGTAATGGTGAAATATAATAAAAGTATTAGTTAGAAAACAAGCAAAGTTTAGTAAGTTTCGAAAATTTGTCTTGCAGAAAAAAAACTCTAATAGAAGTTGTGAGATAGCGCATCAGTGGTCGTAAAGACAAAGTTGAGATGTTTGGGAATTGTTCAAGAAACTTTAAAAGTTTGACGTTAAAAATAACGAGCATAATAAGTTAGATACTTGAACGAAAAGTGGAAAACTCATAGTTGAAGTGAAATATGCGTGTTTAATGTTAGTTTTGTTTCAATTTCTATGATTCTTATACAATTATTATCGAAAAGTAAAGAGACTTTTGGTTTATAATTCGCGCGCTTTACGTATAGATCAAGCCATTTGTTTTTTAAGTGGGCAATTTTCCTTGACATTTGACAATAATTTTATATCATTTCGTTTGTTCAGTTAGCAATTAATTCTTTCGTAACTGTTAATAATTTTTTTGGCTAACTGGGTTTATCGGTAAGCTGATGACCTTAATTTGGAACCCATATTAAGCTGTAGGTCCAGTCGCTAAATAGTCTTAATGGCTGATGTGCCTCCAATACTGAATCTTTAACTTACCTTCTTGAGCGGATTTTTTGTTGGATTTGCTATTGGATGTTTTACTAAACTTAAGAGATTTACCACTAAATACCAAATCCCTTTTTGAACTGCTCGACGCATGTTTCGCTAACCACGTTAGCATCATCAGGAGATGATTTAATCTAATTCTAAAACTAAACTATATTCTATTTATATGAAAACTCTATCTAACGAAGCGTGTAAAAATGAACCGTGAAATTTACTAAGATTTACATTAATAATTGAAAAAGTTGACTGAACGGGATAGGTCGTTTATCTGGGTTCATGATTTTCTTACATTTTTCTATTTGAATGTTTTCATATACATCCAAAGCCCTATTATTGTTAACACTTTTAATTAGTCTTAAATTACTAATATCTATACTGTGATCGTGTTCGAGTGCATGTTAGGAAACACAAGATTTTTCATTTCTCCCATATCTAATGTGGGCAATATGTTCTTTATATCTTGTCAATATGGATCTTTTTGTTTGCCCAGTATACCTTCAATCACAGTCTTGACAACAAATTTGGTAAATCCTCGACTTTTCATGTTGCTCTATTTTATTCTTTGGATTACCCAGCACTTCTCTTAATTTATTATATGGTTTGTATGTATGTTGTTGTATACAAACCTTAATTTCCACTTTTTTCAACATTTTGTCTACAACCGTACAAGAAATGAATGCGTACAATCTTTACAAGAAATTAACTTTTAAATTGACTAATGTAGAACATTAATGTTGGTGTAATTTTTAAAGGAATATGTAATAACTGATTGGATGTTTTGTTTAAAAAACAAAATTTCTTGTATTGGTGCATTAAAAAGGTTGCAAAAGTGTTGGAACGATAAATATGCGCAATAAAATACAAGGCTTACACTTTAGTGATGGTAGAGAAGGTGTTGAAGATGAACCACGTTTAGGAAGACCTTTTACGTCAACCCATAAAGAAAACATTACCAAAATCAAGGATCTTGTACTAAGTAATCACCAGTTAACTATTAGTGTCCATTGGAAAAAAAATTATGATTTTTACATCACGGCAGTACATCATCGCTCACCGCAATAGTTATTCGACAAGTTTTCTGATATATACTGTTTTATAAGCACCAAATTCAACAGATCTAGCACCGTGTGTCTTTGCTGCTCCCTTGACTGAAGAAATCACTTCTCGAATGTTGTTTTTAGTTAATAAAAGCCATCAAGAGAGTTCGTTAGGTGCTTTAAAGGAAATACCAGTAGTCGGGTATAAAAATTGTTTCGAAGAAAGGAATATTGGAATAAGAGTATTGCACTGAAACGAGATTATTTAGAAGAGAATATAAAAAATAAACAAATATTTTATTTTTATTTAAACAATCAGTTTTCGGTATATAGAGAGCCTTCATTTAATCCCGAAACCCACGTGACCTATAAATGTCGGCGACTAACACGATAAGTTGGTAACGATTAAAATTAAATCACTAATTTTCCTAAACTAGGACATACGTTTATTGGCTTTTCTACAGTTTTTTTAAATAATCTTTTTTTGGAATTGTGTACACAGTTTATCACCAATTACGAAAATAAACATAACATTTAACCAGCTCTACACTATTTTGGACCTAATGTAAAAACAAATTTTACCCCAGATATGCCTAAAAACACCTTTTTAAAAATGAATGCAAACCACAAAAAATTTTTTAGTTAGATTTTCAAATGTGTATAAAAAATTGTTTTAATATATTTTTTGTTCCTTGGGAAGCATATAAACTAATAACAATTTGTCATATCGTTTTACTACACCACATTACAAAGGCGAACACATTTCGATAGCGGATCCATAGGAAATTTTGCTAATATTTTTGTATCATGTTATGTGTTGTATCACCTTAAGTTTAAATAAATAACTAGTCACGTGGGTTACAGGATTAATGAACGCTTTATATAATGGAATTTGCTTTATCTACTAATTTTAATTGATAACTATAGTTAAATTAATTTGAATACATGTGGAAGAATATCTTGTTTTAAGTAAATTCAGATAAATCTATTGGAATATCTTTTTTCAATTTATTTCTGTTTAGCGTAAGCTTAGTGTAACAATTTTTCTTCAGAATAATGTTCGTGAGTGTATTTTACTTCTTGTTCGAGATAATTTCAGTCTGATTCAATAATTGCACTAGTAATTTATTATAAATAATTTTCTAATATTTATAATGTTCTGAAAAATCTGGCATAAAGCTTATAGTGTCTAACTTTCATACTCTCTCTTAATATTATGTTAATAATAGCTCTACACCTATTGTTCATCGAGAAAATAATGTAATTTCTATCTTCTGGGGGCAAACGTGTCCAATTTCTTTTTGGAAACTCTCTGAATCTAAAAGCATTTGGAATGTTGATCATGTGTGGGGCAATTCTTCTTTGAAGCATGTCCCATACATGCTAGAGTTGATTCAGGTCAGGAGATTATGCTGTCCATGACATTACGTCAATTCCCTCATTGATTATCCTTTGATAAATTGCCTTTGATTGATTAATTATCCTTTGATAATTAATAAAAATGAGGCGTCGTATGTACACAAGCAATGTCGTGCGTAAGATGGAAGTTTTTACTAATAGCACCAGCAAATGGATGCACAGTGAGCTGGAGAATATTATCTCAATATTATTGAGCTATCAAAAGCCCATTTGGAAAAATAAGCTCGTTTTTATCGCCGATAATGATTCCAATCCATACCAAAACAGTACCGCTTCTGCAAGTATGCACCTCCTGGACATCAACCTCCCTGCCTCAAACATTCCAAATCTCCGAATAGTCTCCACGCTCGACATATTCATGTCATATTCGACGACACATTTTTTCATCATAATTTTGAAATTCTCGACACCAGTCTAATCTTGCGCCGCGATTGCCTCTTAAGCGAAATGGGCATCGGAGTGGTCGTCGAGAGTGGAGATTGGCTGCATGAAGACGATTTCTTACAGTATCTCGGCTAACAATAAAGTTATGCGTCCGATGTAATTCCGTAATCAACTCGGGTGCTGTTATTGTACGTTGTCTTCTTGCAGTTAAAAATAAAAATCCTTGAGCTGTAGTTGTAGAGCGTCCTCGTCCTGGATGTTGCTCAGCCGGACTTTCTGTTTTCCTATAATGTCTTCAAAACCGACTGATGGCCATTATGAATCACCTCTCCACTACTTCGATTTGCTGTATGACAAGAATGCCTACTGTCCGATTTATATTTTGTAAAGGTAAATGTTGTCTTTCTATTATAAAACACAATATATTCAATGTAGAACACTATATTTGCCATGTGGTTTATAAGAACAGGAACGGCAGAATATATAAAATATAAAAAGTTAACGAAATACGCGAATTCTATTTTTTTTTACATCTATCGCTTGCATCTATAAAAACAATACCGCTGAAAATAAAAGAGAATGTTCTAGAAAGGCAGTACATTTTGAACTGTACAATTACTCCCAAGTAGTGTAGTGTGCCTGATATCTTAGTTAAATAACTTTTTAGAGATATAGGAAATGTTGTTATTGACTCAATTGATCAATTTATCTTTTTGAATCTTAATGGATATATCATATAATCAAAGTACGGTGTTCTTTATAAACAAATTTATTTATAACATGTTTGTTTTGTTCATAAATATAGCTCTAATTCGGAGATTTTAGAGCGTAGCATTCGAAAAGATAAGATCAGTACTTAAATGATAAATTTTATAGTATTCGAGTGACCATTTATATGAATACGACCAACATCCATTTCTTAACATATTGTATATTATTACAAATATTGAAATATTTGTCAGATCTGTAAAAGATAATTTGTAATTTGACAAAATATAATTTTTATAGTCTCCCATAAATTTAGTAATCTCCCATAAAATATAATAATATTAATAAAAAATAATAATAATAAGCTGATAGGGATAACACGGACAGATAAGAATAGAAATGAGTGGATTCATAAGAAAACTAAATTGGTGACAGAAGACTACGTGAAACAGTATTATGTAGGCCATTCGGCAGCGACAACATATGGTAGAAAAAATGTTAAGATCCTTCAATAGATGCCATGGCGGGGGAAAAACTCTATCTTTAGACCACGGAAGTGTTTGATGATCAACTGAAGAGGGTGGTAGGGTTGTCATGGATGAGAGTTGCACAACATCATGATAAGTTGGAGATCCTTGAGGTAGAAGATCTTATATGATGATTAAAGCATATTTTAATGATAATTTTATAATGTTACATAATGGGGATAAATCCAAAAAAATTAAATCTTTTAGAGAGCCTAGAAATCAACAAAAGAAAAAATGTGGATATTTTGTTAAATCACCAGCTAGACTTGAATGGTTCACCGTTATTAAATTTATATTTTCCTAGACGTTGACAAAAAATGGATTTCCCCACTAACATGTTTTATGGTATAATTAGGTCGATGGACACTTTAGGTTGTGATTACTTTTCTCACTGTTTGTTTAATATAGTTTGTATTTGAAAAAGGCACTGTGTGTCAAAACAATTAACATCCATACAATTTAAATATAGTCGACATTTTTAGATATTAATCTTTGTTTATTTATTTAAAATGAATTTCCATCAAATATCAACTACCTCAGTAAAATGTATATTATATTATAATATATATATACATATATATATATATATATATATATATATATATATATATATATATATATATATATATATATATATATATATATATATATATATGTATATAATATATATATATATATATATATATATATATATATATATATATATATATATATATATATATATATATTATATACATATATATATATATATATATATATATATATATATATATATATATATATATATATATATATATATATATATATTATTATTATTATTCACGGGTGGGCCCTGGTGGACCACGCGAAGTACAATTAGAGGCGTTTGTTGTTATTAGCCTTCCTTTGAGCTCATACTAATTTCATTCTTTCGCTATCTATGAGCTTTTTTCCTTTCGTCAGACCAAGTTGTTCCAGTCTTCCTACATTTTTCTCTCTGGCCAACCTTCCAAACGTTAACCTTGTGTCTGAAACAGCCTCTATCCTGAATTTCACTTTGTGTAATATTTGCTGATCTTAGGTCCTCTTTACTTGCCACCATCCGTTTAATTATTTCTACTTTAGCTCTACTCCTATTTTCATAAAATTCGACTATTTGTCTAGTTAGCCTACTCGGATTCATCCGTTTGATGTGTCCGTAAAACTTAAGTGTTCTTTTTCTCATATCGCTATGTATATCTGCGTATTGTTTGATTTCTTGTTTTTCTCGAAGTCGGTATGTTGTGCTATTTATTTGTTTTGGGCCTAAGATTTTTCTTTCCTTCTTTTCAATGTCCTCGATGTCCCTCTTTCTATTCAAAATGAGTGTTTCTGCAGCATATAGACATTCTGGCTTAATAACCGTGTTGTAATGTCTCAGTTTTGTGTTTTTAGATAGGCATTTTTTGTTGTAAATATTTTGTGTCTTAAGTCTTAATGCCGTTTCCATTTTTTGTCATCTACCCTTATTGGCCGCTTTTTCCAACCCATTTTCCATGATTATTTCACCTAAATATTTGAATTGAGAGACTCGTCTGATGTTAACATATTTTGTTTTTAGAAATGGTGTTCTTAGTCTGTTGCAGGTCATGTATTCTGTCTTTTCAAAGGAAATTTGGAGTCCTACCTTTTCTGCTGTTTCTTTTAGGATTTCAATCTGTTTCTGTGCCGTTAATAAAACTTGAGCTAAAATTGCTAGATCATCAGCAAATGCCAGACAATCAATTTTGATGTTGGTTCTCCTCAGTTTAATGGGCTGGTCAATATTCAGTGCCGACTTTTTTTCACGCCACTCCTGTATTATTTTTTCTAGAACACAGTTAAATAAGAGTGGCGAGAGTCCATCCCATTGTCTCACACCAGTTTTAATTTCATGAATTTAACTTTTGACCTCGTGTTAGTTAACGTTGCTTTAATAATTGCCGGCGTTTTCAGAAAACCTGCTTGATATTCACCAATGTTCGGTTATAACTATCCCTGTGCTCTGTCTAGTAGACATTGAGATAGAATCTTGTAACAAACTGGGAGAAGAGATATTCCTCTATAGTTGTTTACATCCGTTCTATCTCCTTTCTTATGTAGTGGATGGATTAGAGCCTCTTTCCAGTCTTCCGGAATCCGTTCGGTTCGCCAAACTTCTTGTAGAATTTTGGTTATTTCCTTGATTGTACCTGGACCAGCGGATTTGTACCTGGACCAGCGAAGTTCAGCAGTGATTCCATCTTCACCAGAAGCTTTGTTATTTTTAAGCCGCTTGATTTGCCTAATTATTTCCTCTTCATTCGGTGGTAAAGAATCTGGGTGTGTTTGTTTAGGGTTTAGTGTTGGTAATTTGTTTAAGGGCTCAGGACAGTTTGGTATTTGTTCAAAATATTTCGCAAGTTCTTTGCAATTGTCTTGGTTATTTAGAGCTAATTGTCCGTTTTCCTTTTGAAAGCATAGGCTCTGCGGTTGATAGCCTGTTAATTTAGTTTTAAATGTTTTGTAAATGTTTCGGGTGTTATTTTTTTGGAAATCTTTTTCTATTTCATTAAGTTGATTGTTTTCATATTTTCTTTTAGTTTGTCTAATTAGCTTCGATGTTTCTTTTCTTACTTCCAAAAAGATGTTATAGTTTATTGCTGTTTTTTGACTGTCCAATCTTTGAATGCTTTACTTCGGCTTAATACTGCTTGCTCGCAAACTTCATCCCACCACGGATGTTTTCTACGTTTTTGTAAAGGGGCCAACTTTAAGGCTGTTTTAATAATTTTTTGTTTCAATTCTTGCCAGTTCTGTGCAGGTTGTTTATCAAGCTCTTCTGTTAGGGCTGGTTTTATTTTCGTTGGGTCAAACTTTGGTACTAGCAGCCCCTTTTGAATAAGTTTTCGAGGTTTTAAGCTAAGTTTGATTCTAGTCAAGTAGTGATCCGTGTCTATATTTACTCCTTTTCTGACTTGAATATTCAAAATCTCTTTATAATTGGGGTACGAAATGGCAACATGGTCAATTTGAAATTCACCCATGTACGTGTTTGGGCACCTCCAGGTCTTATGTTTTGTTATTTTCTTCTTAAAATGGGTTGACATTAATTTTAGATTAAACTGCGAACATAGTTCAACCAATCTTCTACCATTATGGTTAGTCCATTTATGAGCGGGAAAACTGCCGACTGTTTTCCTGTACTTTTTTTCTTTCCCTAGTTGGGCGTTGAAATCACCCAATAGGATTTTTACATGGTTAGAATTTCCAAGGACTTATTTACTTTTTCAGGATTAGATTTATTTTCTTCGTTAACTGGGAGGTGTGCATTGATTAATGTATAGTTTTTGTTAGCAGACTTGAGGGATAGTGTCATAAGTCGATTATTTACTGGCTGGACATTTGTTATATATTTGTTATGGAACCAAGAATGCTTCTTGAGACAGCGAAAGCAACACCGAGATGTGGTGTATTTTTGAGTATTCTTTTGTCTGTTTTACTTTTAAAAAGTCTGTAGTTGCCGAATTCCAACGTGTTATCATCTGTCAATCTGGTTTCTTGCAAAGCTAAAATTTGGAGTTTTTGCTGATTTAATGTCCGCCCCAATTCGTGTAGTTTTCCTGTATGCAGGAGAGAATTGATATTTACCGTTCCAAAGAAAGTTTTTATTTTTGGTTTCAGACGTTGGCCAGAGGTCTCCGACTCCCTCTGAAAGATTTTGCGTTTAAGCCCGGACGCCCCAGAATCCGAAAGTCCGGTTGTACCAGCAAAGCTGGCAGAGGATTGTCTACCTCCTGGGGTAATTTTGTAATTACTAGAACGCTTCATCTTGTACTTGATGACGGTTCAGAGGTTAAGACTGGAGGGGTTAGTTCCAGAATTTAAATATCAGCCGCACCACTGGTGAACAGACGCTGACCACTCAGCCGCTAAGTGGATTTAGTTTTTTTTGCCTTGGTTCGGGGCTGCTTATTTTGGGATATTCGCAGCTGTCCATTAATATCTAATGGAACTTTCACTATCCACCACCCGTGACCCGTCCAGTACCTTAGGCGAGGTATACTGGATATATATATATATATATATATATATATATATATATATATATATATATATATATATATATATATATATATATATATATATGTTAGATTATTAGTCCGAGAGTACATCCGATCGTTTGTGTCCCGTTTGTTGGGAACGTGCAGACGTTTCGCCAAGGTCACACTTGTCATTCTCAATGCTTGTCTGAAGACAAACGATCGGATGTACTCCCGGACTAATAGTCTAGCGTATTCTTCCATCCGCGATGCACTACAAACTAATATATATACATATATTATAGCATTGCTATGCCTTCGGTAGATTTAAATTCAAAATGGTTCCCGATTATAAAGAATACAATTAAAAACATTTAAATATTTCAATACACAATCGGTACAGTAAGCAATCACACAGTAAACCTCACCTATATATATATATATATATATATATATATATATATATATATATATATATATATATATATATATATATATATATATATATATATATGTATATATATATATATATATATATATATATATATATATATATATATATATATATATATATATGTATATATATATATATATATATATATATATATATATATATATATATATATTATATATATATATATATATATATATATATATTGATAGTATGTCACTGTCATTAAAAACTAATTGTCAATGTAAGTATCATTGACCTACACAATAAATATACTTATTTCGTACCTTTGTATTATATATAGAAATTTATATAATTTATTTTTTAGATTTGTTTTGAAAACGGGACGAGAATACTTCCCGTTAACGTTCAAAAGTTTGTATTTATTTTAGAACATTTTTATTTTTTAAAATTTTGGTAGGCAAATTTATTACAGAAAAGAATCACTGAGAAATTTGTCTCCGTTTGGTTTTTTATTTTTTACTCAGTGATTTTTTATTTACATAAGAATAGATATTTTTGATATTTTTTGAGTTTTAGATCGTGTTTTTTTTTGAGTTTTAGATCGTTTCGACCCAAAAAAAGAAAAATATATAAATATATGAACACACCACAATCATTCAGATATTACTTAAAAAGAAATATTTGTCAAACAAACAATATATCAAAATGTAACAATGTTACAAACATGTAACAAATGTAATAGCTCAAGAATTTACCTATGTAGCTATCATTTATCACGCTATCATTTTTAGCTATAATTTAAAATTTATAAATTGTAAAAAAAACCAGACAATTTTGTTCTATTATATGTTTATTTCGTCTTTAAATTTCGCCTTGATTAATTTTTGAAAAATATGTCAATCTAAGCGGCAATGCAAAGTTCTATCCTTTTTAACATCTAAATTAGTGATAACATAACAATCAAAATTAGCTATATATAGTAAAATCAAAATTAGTAATATACAATATTAATCGCTTCTGTAGGAAATGTATGTGTATATACGTAATATTAATACCACAAAAATATATTTTACCCTAGAACACCAGACTTATATTTGCATACGTAAACACCAGACATACGTAAATTTGACTACTTTGGTAAAAAAGCTCTCTAACTTTTTTGGTCGTCTTTATTTTTACTTTGATAAAAACAGCATATTAACATATAAACAAAATTTAAAAAAGCTCTCATTAAACAACACATATCTGACCGGTGTTGAGAACAAATTGAACGATTCCATTGCATGCAATATGTGGTGGTCATACGGCAAATATGGCTGGAACATAAAGAACAAGCTTTACGCTTTTCTTCAACTTGAGCAGGCCTGTGTTCTTACATATTCAATTTTAATATTCTATAGATATTCTGTTGGAGAGGGCGTTTTTTTTCCAGCGACGGTTTCTTTTTTCCAGCTACGGAATTATAAGTGTATTTTTTATTTGTAGCATATACTCTTGACGATTTTCAGGTTTTCTATTTATCTTGTGGGTTTTATGACAATAAACGATATAAGAAATTATTAAAGCCATGTTTAACATGTCATAAATTACAGCCAGTTGCCATCGCCTTGTTTTGCGACCGCAGTTTGTATTAGAACATGGCTGGTCAAAAGTGTCTACACCTGCTTTAGTTTCATTGTATGTGTGAACAATGTCAAGTTTGCCTGTAGTTTTATTTATTGTGTGTGCAAAACATTGATGTACCGGGATTTCTCTTCTTTGTTTTTAACATTTCTTGAGGAATTTCCCTTATATTTTTTCTTATAGTTCTCACTAAATTAAGGTTATAGGGAGCTTTCAGTAGTTCATCTGCTAATTCTACCGAAGTAAACCAATTTTCCATGGTAATATTTCTATTACTTCCATGGACGGTTTTGGTTCACTCTTTCACATAATGAGAAGCTAATGGTTTACCCAGCGGTTGGTGTACCTTTGTCTAAGTATGGGTTTGCAGCAATCATGTATTTGGTACTGGAGTCGCAAAACATAAGAATTTTGATCCCATATTTCGCGGACTTATTCAGAATATACTTTCTTAAATCGCATCGTCCGCAAAATGATAAGAGCTGTTCGTCAATGGTAAGATACGATGTTGGTATATATGACTCTTAGCAAAGAGTTATAAAGATGTTCCATATTTCACGAACAGGTGAAGTCTTCTTTCAGCTTTGAAAACGATAAAAAGAGGATTTTATTACAGTTATAAATTAGTAAATTTATTTGTTTACCAACCTAGTTTACCAACCTAGTGCAACTCATGGAAGCTCTATAATATGAACCAAGTTTCATCAAACAGCAGTCTAGCATTCAGGTGATTATTTTCTTTCGTAGCGGAGAAAATTAGCCGGTCAATAAGAGCTGAAACTTCACCCTTTGATGTCTCAAATATTATCGAATTTTTGTTTTTATATTTATCCGACTTGCGCTGAATTTCTTGGTTAGTATAGGTTACTATTGTGCTTAAAATTAGGTTTTTGATAAAGTGACGGAAAACATCCACAGGATAAAGAAGATCTTTAGCACGTGCTTTGGTATCAGGAATAAAATAAATTATAGTTCTTGCAGATATTCGTTTGGATAGTTTTGGGTGCTCAGTCGACTAACGGTGTCCAGTTTCCTTTTTAAATTTTTAAAAGCGGTAATAAAATATTTGGATTTTGCAATCGTTTAGAAATTGTTACCAGCGGTATATCATCCTCATCGGAATAAACAGTGTCGTCATTATTCCCACTTATTATTTGACTCTCTTCCTGTTCTAAATCGATCTCATTATTAGTCAACTCCAAGTTATATTCCGAATCGGAATCTGAATTTGTCAACTCCACTTCCACAGCAACTTCGCTGACTTCCAATTCATCGCCATTATCCTCTGAAATATCCTGAAATATCCTCTGTTATAATACGTTCAATTTCTTTAGCTATTTCAGCATCTGTAAGTGGGTTTTTACTCAACGCCATTTGAAAAAAGATATAACCTAACTAAGTAAATTAACTTACGTTAATACTGGAATATCGTCAAATTGACTACGCGTACTTAATCAACCACATAAATCAAACTAATCTGATAATTTGTTTTGCATCAGCGTGCAGAAGTAGCAGGGAGGAAGCTACTCAAGGTCATTGGACGTGCGGTTAAATAGGAGTGTTTATTTCCGACAAAAATGAAATGCACGTCGTAAAATTTACGATACTCTGGCATTCTAGGGTTAAAATAATTTTTACTAGAGCTGGTATTTATACCAACCAACTACTTTATAATGCTGTTTCTCTAAAAGTAGTTTTCCAGGTAGTTTTAGTTAGTACTGTATGTACAATTTTTAGAAATATTATTTGCTAGAGCATGTAATAAAAATATTAATAATACTGCTAACTTTTTCCGTAATATTTTAAGTTCTGAAAATTTTATTTATTTTGCAAAAACTAAAATTTTCTATTGCTATCTGTTAACGTTTGCAGCCACAAATAATAGAAACAAAGATACTACACTACTTTGATTTTTCGTCAAACATTTTCGTCGTTTTTTTTTAACATCAAAAATGAAATGGTTACAAAAATAAAAGAGTAAATATTATGTCTACTTTTCTAGAAAATTTCCATCAGACTGACTACAAATTAATTAGCCGCTACAAAGTAAAAAGCTTTTATAAACATTACTGGTGACAAACAAATTTGTGTTTTCCATTTTGTAACTGGTTCAACAAATGGATTCTTTATAAATATGTCGATCAAAAGTTTGTATTCAATTTAGCTTAAAAATTATATATATATATATATATATATATATATATATATATATATATATATATATATATATATATATATATATATAAATATATATATATATATATATATATATATATATATATATATATATATATATATATATATATATATAAATATATATATATATATATATATATATATATATATATAAATATATATATATATATATATATATACTATATATATATATATATATATATATATATATATATATGTATATTCCTTCCATTGGAGGGCACATGTTTTGTCTCTTGATGTTCAGACTCTTCAGGGCACCGACATGTGCTCTCTCGTCAAGAATAAGAAGAACCGATCCACAGTCAACAACCCATACTTTTCGCCGATTTCTCGTCGGATGGAACATATATGCAGTGTTAAAATTCTTTGGAGTGCGTCCAATGAGATAACAGTGCTGGGTGTCATCAAACACACAACTGTTGGGTTCCACAATCTCATGTGGAACACACAACAACCTGCGTCTCCGCTTAAATGAGCATTTTGCTGATTGTTTGAAGAGTCTGAACATCAAGAGACGAAACATGTGCCCTCTAATGGAAGGGATGGGTAGGGTCCGTTTCCAGTCAGTGAAACATGTATATATATATATATATATATATATATATATATATATATATATATATATATATATATATATATATATATATATATATATATTATATATATATATATATATATATATATATATATATTATATATATATATATATATATATATATATATATATATTTATATATATATTATATATTATATATATATATATATATATATATATATATATATATATATATATATATATATATATATATATATATATATATATATATATATATATATATAAACACACACACACACACACATCAATACAGATTTGCGTTATGTGGACTGTATGTGTTGTATGGGGTGTTTCTGCGCGGCATTGTAGGCGCTCTGACACACAAAGTCATACACAAATATTGTCGCAGTACACTACGCACACGAACCATCCGTTATCTACCAGATAATATAAACAAATTGGTCCGGTAAATTCAATACATACGCAAAATGTTATTGGTGTGGACTCAGCTTAAACCGTTTGTGAAAAATTGCCACTACTCTGCGGCAAAAGTTCACGTTCTAAGCCTCTAAGCCGGTTATTTCGCATCTGATTTCCTGTTTCAGCTCTACAAAGTTGTTCTGTTTATTCTTGTAGATTCTACTCTTCAGATATCCCCAAAAGCAAAAATCTGCTGAAGTTAAATCACATAATCACGGCGGCCAATAGATGTCGCCGTTACGTGAAATAATGAGACGTGGAAACTTGCTGCGCAGTAATTGTATCATTTCTCCTGCTGCGTGGCAGGTGTCAGCGTCCTGTTGTAACCAGGGAGCAGCGATGTCCATATCATCCAATTACTCCCAGTAAAAATCTGTTATCATGTTCCGATAGCGAACAGCATTAACCGTAACAGCGTTCTTCCCATGATCCTCGAAAAAAAATGAACCAATTACGCCACCGGATCAAAAGGCAGACCAAACAATCACATTTTGATGATGCATTTGCATCCGAATAATCGCTCTTGGATTTTCCAATCCCTAAATATGTCAAATTGTACTTGTTTACGAAGCCATCAACGTGAAAACGTGTCTCTTTCATCGAAAAGTTTAGCCCTTGTCTGAGTATCCATTCGGCAAACACACGGCGCTGTTGATGGTCTCGAGGCTTCAATTTCTCTGTTATTTGGAGTTTGTATGGGATGTAACTGCAAATCTTCTGTCAAATTTCGCTTTGTAGTGAAATGCTGTGGAAACTTGCTGCAATCGATGACAAATCGATGTGCTTGGTTTTTCGGCCACACTTTCGCGAAGAATAGCAATGTTTGGGGGGGGGGGGTCGATATACATATATATATATATATATATATATATATATATATATATATATATATATATATATATATATATATATATCCTGTACACGTATTCGAGTGGTATAAGCCATTCCAGAACGGTCGTGATGCTTTCGAAGGTAACTTGGAAGACGACTCAAAACCGGGCCATCCAAAAAACAAAAATCGCCATGAGTTGGTGAAAAGGTGCGTGAAATAATCACTTACGATGCCAATTTCACTGTTAGATGGATAGCGGAGGAATTAAAGACGTGATTTACGTCATTATTTTTATCATCATTATCATCATCATCATTCAGCCATTATCGATCCATTGCAGGGTGACGGCCTCCTCAACATGCTTCCAACTCGCGCGGTCCTGAGCTTTTCCTGCCATTCGGCTCCAATATATTTGATCGTGTTTTAGATCTTCTTCGTGGACGCTTATGATCAAGCGGTATCCATCCCAGGATTGCTTTGGTCCATCTGTCATCACATCGCCTCGCTATATGGCCCGCCCACCTCCATTTCAATTCCTTCACATTTGCAATGATGTCACATACTTTCGTCTGTTCTCTGATTCATGTGCACGTCTTTCTGTCCCGCTTTGTAATGCCAAGCATACACCTTTCCATTCCCCTCGGTGCTACCCAATGTCTTTAAATTGATTGTGATGTGAGTGTCTATGTTTCACTTCCGTATGTTAGAACAGGCAGCTCCTACTGATCAAAATTTTTTCTCTTCAGACAAAGTGGGAGTTTGTTCTTCTGTTGAGCCTGCCAAATACCTGCTAACCACACTTAACACGCCGTTTCACTTCCCGGGCGGTATCACCTCCATTGAAATCCTTTGCCCAAGATATATGTAGTGGTCCACCACCTCTAAGTCGCTACCTAAAATAGATATTCTTCTGTTTTCACTGAATTTGTTGAACATAATCTGACTTTTTTCAGGTTTATTCTTAAGCTAAATGGTTCTCCCTCCTTTTGCAGCTCTTGTATGTGTTTTTGTAGTTCATCTAGGTTTTGTGACAAGGGAACAATATCATCTAAAATCTAAGGTGGCTTAAGTATGGACCATTTTTTTATTCCATCCTGTTCCCAATCCAGATAACGGAATACTTCTTCAAGGCAGGCTGAAAAAAGAACAGGGATTATTGAGTCACTCTGCCGCACACCTCGGTCTATATTGATTTTAACTTCAAGATCATCCATGTGAACTGTCGCTGTAGCTTCATCATACATGGATTTCACTAGGTTTATATAGGCTCGGTCTATCTCTTGATTAAGCAATGCATCCATTATGGCTTGCTTTGATATTAAGTCAAATGCCTTTTCATAGTCAATAAAATGCACAGTGGCATGGTGTATCCATTGTGTCTTTCTATAGCCTGTTGGACCACCTGGATATGATCCATTGTACTGAATCCACTTCTGAATCCTGAGTTACAAATTTTTATAGGCTGGTTTCTATGTTATCATATGAGGGTGGTGTAAAAGATCAGATTCTTCTTAAATGATGATACTCTGTTTTTTTTACCGAAATTACTTTTATTCCCCGACATGGCCTCCTTTTAATTCGATACAGTTCACCTAACGATTAGTATTTTTTTCATATCTTCCAGAAAGTAGGTCTTGCCTAACGTAATAATCCACTTTTTCCGCTATGATTTCTTTATTTGAAGTGATTTTTTTTCCATCGAGTCATTTGTTCATTTTTGAAAGTGGAATAAGTCGGAAGGGGCCAAGGCCGGAGAAAGTCGCACATGTCTTTCTGACATTTGTCTAATAAACCGCATTATACTCTTTTGTGATTGTTTTTCGTTTTATTATAGTCAATGAAGATAATATTTTGTGAATTTAAGAAATGCCTGAATTGTCGGAATTTGAGGATTCGTATAGTTACTAAGTAGGAATATAGAGGTCATAACCGGTTGTGTATGTCACTGCTCACTGCAGATACATGTTGCGAGTTGTAGGATGGCAAATGGCAAAATATAAATTTGTATGTTACAGAAAATCTATGGGTGTTAGAAAAATTGTGTTTTCAATATGTTTATAACGTATCAAATTACACCATAAATATTGTCTTGTGTTGTACAAAAAAGTGTGTCATATAATAAATAAAATGGGCAAATTTAAATTGGTCAGAAATTCTAGGAATACTTAAAATGGTTTAATTTTTGATTTCATTGCCATCTTTAATGAATTTTTAACAGCAATCCACAAAATATATTGCCACAAATTGTTAATAATTTAGGTTGTTGTCCTTCCATGAAGAAATAACGACCAATTACTAATTATACGAGGAATAATTGAACAAAGTAGACATTTTGTAATAACATTATACATATAAGAGTTAATATTGCACATATGAGAAGGATTATTATAATATCATATTCCTTTTTTTAGTTTAATCAAGGATTTCATTAACTCAAGAATTTAACAATTATATTGTTAAGTCTACAACTTGTCGTGCCTTAAGAATTTCATAACAGCCAAACAATATACAAAGCTAATACGATATATTTCATATCTCTTGCAACCTATTTTCAGCTTTTTAGCTTTATTGGAATGAAATGAACATCCAAACAAATAAAACAGCAAACAAACAACAATATAAAACCATATTTGTCTCGAAAGTTTCTATCAGAACGAGCGTGAACTAATCACTTTACAAAACAAAAACCGTTTTAGTAAATATGGTTGGAAATCTACATGTTGATTAGAGCATAATACACTTAATAATTCGTTAATCATTTTGACTATGTACTGGCCATTTATATATATATATATATATATATATATATATATATATATATATATATATATATATATATATATATATATATATATATATATATATATATATATATATATTAGGTGCGTATAGACCCGGGTGGATCACGCAAAACATTCTGACTCATTTTCGAGTGTTTTTTCTGATCCTCCACACTCTCTCATCCTCACCTCACCTCTCATCCTTTCTCCGTGTATTCTCTTTCTCTCCTCCGTCTACCTTGTCCCTGATTCCCTGATATGTATTTTCTTTCAGTACGTTCTCCTATCCTCTATCTCTGTCGAGTCCATTTGTGCCTTTCCCAGATCAGCTCTGACTTGTGCGACCATGGTACTGTTGGCTTGACTCCTTATATATATATATATATGGAAGAATTCTGTTGGTGAATCTTGTCGGTGGGAGTTTACTGATATGTCCATATAATTTCAATCTTCATTTTCTCATGTCTGCCGCTACGTTGGCCATTCTCTCTGTGGTCTTTCTAGAATGTAGTCTGTATCATTCCTCTGTCAATTTTGGTTCGACAATTTTCATCATAATTTTGCGTTTTTTTAGTATGTTTTCTAAGCCGATTTTAGTGTGGAGTATAGATGGGTCTCGCTTGCGTGTAATACCTCTGGTTTGATTACTGTATTGTATTGTCTTATTTTTGCATGTGTGGATATGCATTTTGTATTGTAGATATTGTGTATCTTGCCGTATGTTTTCTGCATATATATATATATATATATATATATATATATATATATATATATATATATATATATATATATATATATATATATATATATATATATATATATATATATATATATATATATATATATATATATATATATATATATATATATATATATATATATATATATATATATATATATATATATATATATATATATATATATATATATATATATATATATATATATATATATATATATATATATATATATATATATATATATATATTATATATATATATATATATATATGAGCATTTTTGTTGGTTGTTTGACTGGAGATGAACCCCACCCACCCTCTCCATAGTTAACAACTTACACATTGGCCGACCTCTTAATCGGATGGCTCATGCATGCAGTATAAACTTCCACTAAAATTGTCATCATCATCATCATCATCATTGCCCGTGTTGATCCAACACAGGTCCTAAACTTTTGTCTGCCATTTCAGTCTAATATACTTAATGATATCATTAGTCCATCGTGCTTTCAGTTTTCTTCGTGGATATTTGAGATCAAAAAGCGGTATCTACTTCAGGATTAAGTTGGTCTACCTGTCATACCATCGCCTCACTGTATGGTCTGTCCACCTCAATTTCAATTCCTTTGCCTTTCTAATGATATCACATAGTTTCGTTTGTTTTCTGATTCATGTGCTGGGCTTTTTGTCCCGTTCTGTAATGCCAATGTCCTGTAATTACACCTTTCCATATCCCTCTGTCCAACCCAATTTTTTTGAATCGATTGCGATGTGATTTTCCAGGTTTCTCTTTCATATGCCATAACGGACAGGAAGCACTGATCAAAGACTTTTCTTTTCAGACAAAGTAGGAGTTTGTTTTTAAACACTATGTTGAGCCTGGCTAAATGCCTGCCAGGCACATTTAACACACGCCATTCCTCTTCCCATCCAGTTCTCCATTGAAATCATCTGCACAGTAAATATGTAACAGTCCACAACCTCCAAATCCCTTCCTAAAATATAAACTCATCTGTCCTCGTCAAATGTATTGAACAACACCTGACCCCTTTACAGATTTATTTTTAGATCACACGGTTCTCCAGCATTTAGCAGCACTTGTATTTGCCTTTGTTTTCTAGGTCTTGTGAAAGAAGAACAATATCATCAGTGAATCTAAGATAGCTTAAATTTGTACCATTGATATTTATTCCATCCTGTTCCGAATCGAAATTACCTAGTACTTATTCAAGGCAGGCTAATAAAAGAAAATGCGATATAACGTCATCGTGCCGTATACACTGCTTTAAATTAATTGCAACTTCAAAATCGTATATATCGATTTTAATACATAGGCGATGTCAACACCTTGGTAAAACAGTGGTTAACTTAACACCTGTACATTACTGATTGTAGGAGGTTTATTGGATGGTAGTTGTTTAAATCTTTCTGTGCTTCTTTCAATGTAAAAGAATCACTTCTGCGTTTTTTCATGAGTTGGGCACCTCTTGTTCTTTGAATATAATTTTGACCGTGTTTTATGTAAAGTCCTACCACCAGCAGTTAGCATTTCAACACTTATACTATCCTTTCCTGGGGCCTGTTTATTTGATAACAATTCTACAGTTTCTGCCACTTCGTCTGCTAGGATATCTGGCATTTGTTCTTCGGTAGACATTACTGTTAACTGATTCTAAGATTCATATAACTTTGAATATAATCTTCTGATAGTCTCCAACATATCCCTACGCCCCACTGTGCCATAAGCACGCATTTAGCCAAAAATGTGCGTCCTTTTCCTTCGCAGTTTTTTCTTAGCTTTAGTAATTCCCTATTTTTTCCAAAGTTTTTTACACCTACTGCATGTTGAATCGTCGCGTTTCCTCTCAAATACGTTTTCTTATAGCTTTACGAAGCTCAACATACTCAACCTTGCCAAAAGGACTTCCTATATTCACCATTGTCCGTCGTTTTTTTTTATTAAATCAATGATCTCATTTTTCAAAAAGACTTTTGGCTGTTTGAAACATTTTTCTCCTTTGGTATTGAAGCAGCCATTTCAAGCACACTATTGGTGATCTTCTGATCTATTATTTCCATTTCCTTTAAATCTTATAATACAGCAAAGAGGTTTGATAAAGCAATCTAAAAATCGTTGGCCAGCAGATTCCCAGAATCCACTTTGTCCTTCTTTTCTTTTGGGCTTTCTTCGATAATTTCTCCTAAATTTTGCTCACAGTATTCATTAGTCACTTCCAACATAATTGGATTGGTCCATCAGCAAAGTCAACCAATCTGTCACGTCTATTATCCCGCTCACCTCTTCTATGGGCCAGTTACATTTTCGTCAGTTCCTGCTCTTCCAATTCTGGCATTGGCATCAGGATTTTGTACCTACACTTTTTGGCAATAAACTAAACCTCAACATTATAAACTTCCTCAATTTCTCTTTTCCTATGGCTTCTATCTAGTGCATATGCTTGGACGATTTGAAGCTTAGGTTTTAGTCAAGCTAATTTAGTCAACGATTCTTTAATTTTTTTTTGAAGAATCAGTTTTAAACTTGTCGTGTCTTCGCGTCTGGACGTCTGTCGCGTCCTGTCCGTTATGACAAACGGAAATGAAACCTATACACTCACATCGCAATTAATTCAGACAATCCTGGTAGCACAGAGGGGAATGGAGAGATGTATGCTTGGTATTACAAGACGAGACAGTAAGCCCTGCTCTTCGATCAGGGAACAAACGAAAGTATATGACATCATAAGAAGAGTAAAACAATTGAAATGAAGATGTTCAGGCCATATAGCGACGGTGGGACGACAGATGGACCAAGGCAATCATGAAGTGGATATCACTTGATCGCAAACGTCCGCGAAGAAGGTCGCAAGCACGATGGACTGATGACATCGTTAGGTATATTGGACCCGAGTGGCAGAGGAAACCCCAGGACCGTGACAGTTAGAAGCATGCTGAAGAGGCCTTCATCCTGCAGTGGATCTATATAGGTTGATGATGATGATATATATATATATATATATATATATATATATATATATATATATATATATATATATATATATATATATATACATACACTTCTTAATCCGGTTTGCTTTCTTGTTTGTATGTCATTCAGTTTTCTTAATATTCTTTTAGATAATATATTGATGAAAACCTTGTATATTACTGATTGTAGGAGGCTTATTGGACGGTAGTTGTTTAAATCTTTCTGCGCTCCTTTTTATGTAAAATAATCACTTCTGCGTTTTTGGCAACACATGGCCTGGCTCCGGTCGTCTCTGCCAACTGCTTTTCTTGCGTTCGTCTAGAGCTCCGCTGATGTCGGCTGAAAGGCTAGAAACCAGTCCCGACAGATACATGGCGGCGCATGGTGACAGTTGGGCGAAGGCGATGGTGGCACCACCTTGAGAAAGGGTGAAAGGTGGCGTTACGCTACCTTGTTGGTATATATATATATATATATATATATATATATATATATATATATATATATATATATATATATAGACATATGCAGTGTTAGATATCCTTAGGCTGCATCCAATGAGACAACGGTAGCTGAGTGTCATCATAACTGTTGGGTTTCACAATCTCATGTGGAACACACAACAACCTGCGTCTCCGCCTAAATGAACATTTTTGTTGGCTACCTGACTGGGGATGAGCCCCACCCATTTCATCAATTGGAAGGTATATGTTTCGTCACTGGATGTTTAGACTCTTCAGGGTAATTGGGAGACCCTATCCACAGCCATACAACCCATGTTTTCGCCGACTTCCCATCGAATGGCGTATATATGCCGTGTTAGATTTCATTCGACTGCGTTCAATGAAACAGCAGTAGCTGAGTGTCAACATACACCCAACTGTTGGGTTCCATAATCTCATGTGGAACACACATCAACTTGCCTCTCCGCCTAAATGAACATTTTTGTTGGCTGCCTGACTGAGGACGAGCCCCACCCATTTCTTTAATTGGAAGGTATATATTTCGTTTCTCGATGTTTAGACAAATAAATCAAACAGGATAAAATCAATATAATTTTTTTTTAATAAATGTTAGGGTTTTATTCTATTCGATTGTATCCGTTACAGTGTAGTATTAAAAAAACACTCAGATACAAAAAGAAATATATTATTTTGTGATGTTGGTGTTGGTGCAGTCATGAATGTGTAAACATTTTTCTCTTTCAATGAAATAGATATAATGAAACACATTTCTGTTTCATTACAATGGTCAAATAACAAGATATTTGCTGATGATATTGCACTCTTGGAAGTTGTAAACACCCTAGAAGAAACAACTGTCAATCTCCAAGGCGCAATAAACGACATAAACGCTTGGACCAGACAATGGCGTATAAAACTAAATGAAATCTGTTCATATTCATTTCACGATCAGAAAAATACATTTTTACCCATTGAAATTGAACAATAATACAATTACATACAAAACAGCCAAATACTTGGGTCTTAACCTGGATACCAAATGCCTATAATGTAAAGAGCATGCTTAAATGAAAAC
The DNA here is from genome assembly GCA_031761425.1 of Cosmopolites sordidus. Classification (NCBI taxonomy): domain Eukaryota; kingdom Metazoa; phylum Arthropoda; class Insecta; order Coleoptera; family Curculionidae; genus Cosmopolites; species Cosmopolites sordidus. The sequence continues at coordinate 362,857 of JARFXV010001218.1, forward strand.
ATAACAATTAAAACTCAAATATAAAAATATGTATTTTTTGTTGGGAAGAAATTCCCAGCTGTCTATCAAAAATAAAGTACTGGTCTAGCAGCAAGTAGTTAAACCGGTATGGACATAAGACTTTCAGCTATGGGGTTTCAGCTCAGGGGTTTCAGAAAGACATAAGACTTTCAGCTATATGGGCCAAAGAAAGCAATTACAATTGCCTTCAAATATTCCAGAACCGAGTGCTAAGGAGTATCGCCAATGTTCGTTGATATATTTGGACGGAAGATCTTCATCGTGAACACAGGAGAGGACAGTTAAAGGAGAGATTTAGAAAATTGCCAGGAGTTATGAGGAGAGGCTCCACAAGCATCCAAACGTTGAAGTACTGCAACTCTTAAACAAAACAATCAATACCTAGTGGTCGGCTCAAAGGAACTAAACCTTTTGAGCTTGCGTAAAAGTGTAGCTATCAGTGAAAAGCAGAGCACAGTGCAGTGTAGCCACATCAGATAAGTGGGCAAGATATATCAAAAACTAGAATGATGAGATGAGAATATCCAGACTCAAGTAACTGCATTGCTCATTTTCAAAAAAAATACAGCTTCAAAGTATAAATATTTTGATATGGAGAAACATGAGTTTTTTGAATACATAAAAATTGGAAAGAGACCAATCAGATGAATACAGTGAATGAAAAGGAATTTAAAAAGCCAGTACTTCTAATTTCTTTATAAAGTTTCATTCATAAGTATGTGCTTTATTATAGAGAAAAATGTTTTCGATTTGATTGATTGCTTGATTTGGTGCTTCTTTTACCGAAAATAATGAATAAAAACAAACATGAAGACTTATTTCGTTGTTGGTAGGTAGATTGAACTGGTATTACTTTTCTGGTTCTTAAAAAAAACGAAACACCTGCATTTCTGATCAGTTAAATGGGCATTTGGCTTCTTTGGAATAGGGCTTATACTACTTTTTATTGGATTATACTAAGTCCTATCTACTACAAGGGTTGCTATTTATGTATCCAGAATAATAAATATAAAATAATATATACAATAATTTACTATTGAAAATGGTTTTATTGTTTTTCAAAATATTCTCCGTCACGATCGATACACTTTTGCATATGTTTGAATTTTCATAGCAATAACAATTTTTATAGCACTTTTTCCATTCCAATTGAGGTATCTCCATTTTGAAGGCATCAACTGCTTCTGGCGTCGAAAATCGATGACTACGTAGTTTATTGTTCACGGACGGGAACAAAAAGAAATCATTGGGTGCCAAATCAGGACTGTACGGCGAATGTTTTGACTGGTCAAATATTGAGTTGTTTGGTCCGATGTGTGAGAGTTTGCTTTGTCATTGTGAAGAATGATCCTGCATCGCTGCTGGCAAACAAATGGTTGTGTACCATTTAAATATGACCGTTATATGATTCTCTACTGGCACTGTAGCCACATGCTCATTTATTCCAAAAAAAAACAGGCAAAAAACAGGTGATTCTTGTGCGAACAACTTTGGTTGGGTTTGGCTCATTTTGAAATCCCCATATCGACCCCAGTCAACTGCTGTTTACTTTCGGGTTTACACGATTAGATTCAAGATTGTTTATCTATGTAGATGTTATATACGGTTTTTGACGCACCACGATTACATTATTTGAGCATTTCTTTGCACCAATCGAAACGAGCGATTTTTTGAGCCATTGTCAAATTTTTTCACGACTAAATGGTCATGTAAAATCTTATGTATGCTTGTCATACTAATGCCCAGGAATGTCTCAATCTCACGGTGTGTCACATGACGATCTTGATTTATCAGTTCGTGCATAGTATCGATGTTTTCTGGCACAACCGATTTACGGCGGCTATGATTGTATTCGTTAAACTAGTGATATATAATGGTTCTAGATGGTGCATTATCGACAAAAGTCGAAGTGATTTGATCGATGCACTGTTATTTAGGTAATGCAACGTCGAAAGTCGTAGTAAATTACCACGAAAATTCTCACAGGTTAATTCCATTTTTTGAGTGAGATGAAATTTTCAAGTCACTAAACTACTCAAATAATGTCCGTATAACAAAACGTTCTGAATACGTATGCAGTTAACAATGTCAAACTTTATGATGTATGTGGCAGATCGCGTTTAGCAACACCATTGTTTCCAATTTTGGATACATAAATAGCAATCCTCGTATTATGGTGCAATTTTTTATTTCATATATAATGAGTAACACCATACAATTCAGTGGATTCGTTTTTTACATTCTTAAGAAGTTACCACACAGTGGGTACACCACTTTAAAGACCTTTTGGAAGAGAGACGTGAAAATTTTCTAGGAAAACAACACCAAATAAATAATCTAACTCCTATAGATCTCCAACTAAAAGAAGTGCAACAAGCTGTGAAAGACACAAAAATAAAAAAATCCCCTGGACCTGGAGGGATCCACCCGGAATTCATAAGGTATGGACCCGAAAAACTTTTAAGAATGTTGAAGAATATGTTTCAACGATGCCTGAATGGGGAAGAAACGCCGATCGAATGGAGAACATCATATATATCAACCCTTCACAAAAAAGGCTCAAAAAATGATTCTAAGAATTACCGAGGTATAGCGGTAATCCCAACAATAGGAAGAATATATTCCCGAATCCGTAGAAATGAAATAGAAGAAGACATCAAGGATAAACAAGCGGAAGAACAAGCCGGTTTCCGGGCAGGGAGATCCACCACAGACAACCTTTTCACTCTAAAAATAGCCCTAGAAAAACGAACCCAGCGAAACAGCGAAACAGGGAGACGCATATAGCTTTCATAGACCTAGAAAAAGCTTATGACAGTGTACCAGTATCGAAATTATGGGAAGCAATGGAAACTCTCAAGATTAGACCAACATTGATTCGGGCCGTCCAACTTTACTATGAACAGAATTCTGCGGTTATTAAAATTGGAACATCACTATCTGAATCATTCAATACAACAAAGGGGCTAAGACAAGGATGTTGTCTATCTCCCACCTTATTCAAACTATACGTAGACCAATCCATGAAAGGCTGGGCACGGAAGTGTTGGAACATGGGCCTTCGGGTGGGGGATGACACCCTATATACTCTTTATTTCGCCGACGATCAGATAGTGGTTGCAGAAGACCAACAGGATTTGAGCTATATGGTGAGGAAACTAAATGAAGAGTACACACTAGCTGGTCTCACAATTAACTTAAATAAATGTGAATACTTAGCGGTGAGTAGTAATGACAACGACGATTTACCCTTGGAAAACGGAACAATAAAAAACGTTGACAAGGCTAAATACTTAGGGGTGATCTTCAACAGGCAAGGTAATAGTAATGATGAAATTCAAACAAGAATAATAAGAGGTAGACAAATCATTGGAGCACTCAACCCTGTCCTGTGGGAAAGAAAAATTAGGCGAGAAACAAAACTTCGCATATATAGCTCAATCGTAAAGAGTGTTTTGACTTATGGTTCAGAAGTGTGGGATTTAAATAACACTAATAGAAGAAAACTACTGGCCACGGAGATGGATTTTTTGAGAAGGAGCTGTTGGAGATCGAGACTTGAGAGAATAAGAAATATAAACATTAAAAGGGACATGAACATCGAGAGAGATATTGTGGACGACATAGAGACAAAAAGAATGAATGAGACAAGATGGCCACGAAAAGTGTTGGAATGGATACCTCCAGAAAGAAGAAAGAGAGGACGACCAAGAAGAAGTTGGAGAGACGGCGTTGACGAAGCCATGGAAGCAAGAGATTTGCAAGAGGACATGTGTCACGACAGAACGAACTGGAAACTGGGGACGGAGAGGCGGCGACAGCCGTAGATAATCCGAGAATGAATGAATGAAGAAGTTACCTAATATTCATCATATGACAAGTGGAATTTACTATCGGGCGCTGCGGAAAGTTAGTAAGGATTTTTGGTGGAAAACGAGAAACCCAAATAGGTTATGTAAATATTTATTTAATCCATTATGTAACTACCATTATTATTTACAACTGTATAATATAATTTGCATCTTTTTGCCAAGAAATATCCATAACTTGTTTTTCATATCTTCTTCCGCTTTAAAACATTTACCATTTAAAGAAAAATGAAGAAGAATAGTGGAAGGAGTTGAATAGATAGAATGAATGGATAAAATGAAGGAATAGAATAGATTTCAAAGGAGTAGAATAGATATCGATCTGAGGATGCGATGTCCGGAGAGTAAGATGGATGGAGAGAAACATACAAACTGAAGCCCAACAATTTGTGCTGGGTCCTAATTGAAACGTGTGCTCGTGCGTTGCCTTGATGAAGCACGATGCCTTCTGACCTGTGGACGTTTTCTGATCTAATTTTAACTGATCTAGCTGTAAACAGTACAGATCAGTGTCGAAAGTTTGATTGTGTGGAAGAAGTTTAAAGTATACGGGTCTCTTCTAATCCTCCCAAAATTATTTTCTTAGGATGAAGGCAGTCGTTCGACATACTTAAACCCGTGTAATCTACATGACATTTTTCTCATTGAACGCTATTGTACACAATTCCCTTTTTATCACCACTTAGTAGCTACTTCAGAAAGGGAGCCTAAGATTTTTTTTCAGCAAAAGACCGCACAAGGAAATTCGGCCCAGTCGATTTCAGTCACTAACTTCGTGAGCGATCCACACATCGTATCGGCAGACCCATTTATTTCGAGATGGTTAAAAATAATTTATTTACCAATATTTAATCTATATACTTTTTCAGAGACTCTTATGCTTAGATCTTCGGCTGTTATGGCCGAATTTATTCATATATCAATGCTTGAAGCACACGTATCCCGACCTAACCAATTTTGCTTCATGTTTTATATATACGGCAAGCTATACTTACTATAAACGGCATAAATCTTCTTGTTTGTTTGGACTGCGGTCTTGTCATTTTTGAAATTAAAAAAACATAATGGAGAACAAACATATTCAATTTGAGTCAACTTCACTAACTGGCCAATCAAACCGAACCTAAACGCAAATATTGTAAATACCATAGAAATGCCAAATGTAAATAAACATTAATAATCGAACACATATTTTTGTTTACAAATGTTAAAAGGGCAACTAACGGAAAATTTCTATGAACTTTTCGGACTATCGGATATATAAAAGACGAAATTCTGTTTCAAAACAGCCGCTCACATTTCAAACGCTGCCGTGCATTTCCCAAAGTTTCCGTGAATCTGTCAAATGTTGATCCTTAAAGTAGATGACGAGCTGTTCAAAATTTTAAGTTTGCCAAGAATTGAAGCAATTTGATTACTACGGTTTATTGAACCATTTGTGATCCGCCCAGGCTCCATTTGAGTATCAGGTATGCATGAAAAGTTGCATAGTGGGTTCGTGGAGAATACGGCAGCGATCTTGAGCAACATTTAAAGACCAGTTAAATACTTTTGGGTTTTAAAACACAAATTAAAGAAAAACTAGTTTATCTATCATACTTTATTTATATAAACACATTAAATTTGGTAAGAAAAATGTGGCTTAAATATAAAATAAAATTGAATTTATAAAATTACACTTTAGCAAGATCAAGTAATAAAAACACAGCAGTTTTTATTATTTACTTGTATTTATCTCTTAATTTTAAGTTTAGTTATATATATACACGTTCTCTTTGGATGAGGAAATATTTTAGCAGCATAACTCTAACAATTTAGCAGCATAGAAACTGTAACATTTTTTAAAATTTTTTGCATGTATTTAGTTAGTTAGCTTTCTTTCTTAGGTTTAGTTTTCTTCATCATCAGTCTCTTCATCGCGGTAACATTTATTGCAAAGAAATGTAGTGTGGTCTCAGCAAATATTCTACAAACAAGCTGCATGTTATGTCTTGAACTGTCTCCTCTTTTTAGCAGGATATATTTTGCAACTTCCTCTGCATACACTGGAACTTGTACTTGGTTCACTACATGAGTCTCCGTCAACTTATTTTTAAGTGGTCCCTAATCTTTCTTTTCAGTTTTCTCGAAAGGTACCATCTTAGCTACGGTGACCATCGTCGCTTATCTCTCAACATACTCTTTTATCACCTGCATCCTCAATCCACGTAAATATTTTCGCCTTTAATCTACAACTACTTTATTTGCCCTGCTTGACTTTTTATTTACCATAGCGTTTATTGCCCACGCGACAGCGCGGGCCGAGCGGGCCGAGCGGACCCTTTATAACATACATGTACCAACAGCCTGACAGACGCTTGACGAAAACTAGTTTTAATGCAATCTTCACCAAAGTTGGGTCAAAATGTTTAACTGATGGAAACATAGTCTACTGATTGAGTGCTACAGGCTTATATCCATTAAATCCAGATCCAGATCCAGGATTAAATCCAGTTTTACCCCATGAGGCATTTGCGCCTTCTGTATTAACAGACATGCCGCCCCCGCAACGACTACTTGCAAATGGCTCTGATACTAACTATTTAGAAAACAAAACTCCAATTCAACCAGTAGAATTGTAGTTCCATAGTAACGGTGAGCCTCATTCAGCATTGGTAAGAAATGACGATGATTCTGTACCTACTGCTAGTCCACACTGCCTTATTAATACTCAAAAATGGTTGCAAATTCTGAAAAAAAATAATGATATCGTCACAACTTTTGAAAAGTTTGGAGATAATGCAGACTGCGCTGCAATAAAGGTTATGAAACACCACTAAAGGAGTTACAAGTAGTACATAGAAAGTACGTCTCTCCAAAACCGTCTACTTCTTACGCAGTTGCCAATAAATGTCCAATAATTTATAGCTCAGAATCTGCGACAGATATAGAGACAAATACTGATCAATAGATAACTCAGCTACTGTTGAGAGCATCTTGAGAGCTATTGTTGAGAGCATCGTGTCTGGTCCAGATGACGACATACTACTAGCTAATCCTTAAACTAAGGAATATAAGTCTCCTTTTCAAAAGCTTTCACCAACACCTAACTATGCTAAAGAAAAAAGGCATTTAATGACAAAGCCCAAAGAATTACTAAGGACATTTTTGAGGCTAAGGAAAAAGCGAAAGAAAATAAAAAACCAAAGATAACAGGAAAAACTGATTATAAAGTAGAAAACAATAATATTAAAAATGTAAAGAAAATACCGGGAACTTATAAACGTAACGGAAAGGGGAAGAGGGCTAAAATCTCGGCAAAAGCTGCTTTGTATTGGCATGCATACAGGGAAGAACGTTTGTCAGACGATGACAGTGTGGCAAATTTGGTAGATGTTACCACAAGGAGTGTATGAGACTAACAAAAGGAGATAAAGAAGTATTTTTTGCCCTAATTCTGATTAGACTACTTAGACTTCCTAGAATATTCACAGATAGTATTACGATTATTTTATTTTTGTTATAAAGAATGAAGACTGTTTTAGTTTACTCTGTTCTAATTAAGACATGTATAACCGAACTTGTGTGGTGCCCTTATTATCCGCAGGTTGTAAAAAAGGCCTGGTAGAGTTTTATTAGATTTTTATTAAAAAATATCTAATATTGTTGACTTTCTTAGTTTAAGTAAGACTAAAGGAAAACATTCCTATGATTAGTTTTTTAGAAAGTGTATTTTTGTTTTAGGGCCTTATTAAAATACGGTAGTTTAATAAAGCCCATGGAAAAGGTTTTACTTTTTTAGTTATGCAAATAAAAAGAATTCACTGAAAACTTGCTTTTATACTTCAATTTCACCAAATACTCGATTTATTACGTTTTAAAATTAGATGGGCCTTATATGCCGCAGTTACCTTAATGGAAAATAGAAAATACGAACTTTTTTAGACGAAAATTATATATTGTATTGTGTTGTATTTATTGCAAAAAAGCTTTATCGCGAAGAGCATCTCACCTAATTTTTTCGACGTCAGGCGCGCGTAAACCATTCTACGTTTACGCTAGGACTAAAACAAATGCTATCTGTACGTTATATACCTCATGCAAGAAGGAGAGATATGGTTTCTTGCCTACATGGTGAGCCTACAAGAGGTTACTAAACATGGGAAATATTTGTGAAGTAGATGTAAGATTTTATGTGCGAATATGTATCAAGTGCAGTCGCGCGTAAACTATTGGCCCGCTTGAAGATTAAAAATGTTCAAAAAACAAGAACATTTCTTTCGTGCTCCGCGCAAAAATTTTACCATTCCTTTAGTTGCAATCAAACGTCAACAAGCATTTCCCGAGACTGGTTTCTGACTTTAAGACGTCATCAGTCGAGTTCGAGCTGAACGGTCGAACGCAACTAAAGTAATGACAAAGGCTACATATATATTGGCCATGTTGGATGTACGCTGCAATTAAATGCAGCTCACATCGTCCAGTGGTTCGTAACAGTACTAGTTGTATGAAACTGTGCGTGACCTATCCAGGCGGTACCTGGGTACGTGGTGGTGAGGTAACTAAATCTTTGCACGAACGACATATCTTTTTTTGTTAAGTTTTTTTTTCATCGTATTTTATAAGAAAACGTTTTCAATTTCGTTCAAAGTCAGACGTTTTACGTATCAAGTCTTTCAAATTGAGTGATTTTTTGAATTCTTGAATAAAACTCAGATGGCGTTGTGAAATTCTCTAGATCTAGTCTTATTTCAGAAGTGTAATGTAAGACATTTATAAAAATGGAGTTATACACAGTATAACAAAGCGTTTAAATTGTTGAATTATTTTATGAATATGGGCAGTTCAGTCGTCCGTCTGAAAGCATAACAATCGAATTGTTCAAAAAACTCAAGAAACTGGTTCTATGGGAGATATAAGAAAAATAATATATAGTCCTACTGATCGTTCACAAGTTCATATTGATTTGATATGTGAAAGTGTTGCTGAAGACCCAAAAAGTTCTATTATCCGACGTTAATAATAATTTGGACTCATTGAATCCACAACATTTTACGAAATGATTTAGCTTTGAAGGCAAATAAGGTTCTAAAAGTTAGCTCTGAAAGCATTCAAAACGTCGTGAATCCACAACATTTTACGAAATGATTTAGCTTTGAAGGCAAATAAGGTTCTAAAAGTTAGCTCTGAAAGCATTCAAAACGTCATGGGTTGATAATTGGATTAAGGAACAAATAAATGATTTTTCTCAAAAAATCATCTTTTCAGATGAAGAACATGCTGAAATTGGTGGCTATGTTAATAAACAAAATTGGGGTGAGGAAAAACTACAATTGATTCATAATAAAGATTTTCATCCTAAACGAGGCACTGTTTGGTGTGCATTATGGTCAGGAGGTATAATTGGGCCATATTTCTTTCAGAGTGCTGCTGTTGAAGCTGAAACTGTGAATGGTGTTCAATATCGTGAGATGGTAACCAGATTTTCGTGGGCTGAATTGAATAATATTGATCTAGAGGTTATGTCGTTCCAACAGGATGGCGCTACATCTTACTCTGCTAATGAAACAATTGATTTATTAAGAGAAACATTTCCAGGGCGAGTTAGTGCAAGAAACGGTGACGTTAATTGGCCCCCAACATTATGCGATTTGACACCGTTGGACTATTTTCTTTCGGGTTACGTAAAAACCAGATCTACAAGAACAATCCACAATCGATTCGTGAACTAATGGATGAAATTATTCAAGTCATTGGTAAGATAGAGACACGGTTATGCCAAAATGTTAACAAAAGACTTGACGTTTCTGAAGTTGTAAGAGTTGGTCGTTTGGGCGATATGGTCTTTCGTGTTTAAATGTCATACACTATGATTCGGTTAAATTTGAAGAGATGTACCACTACATCTTCTCAGGAGAGATTAAATCATCTCCTGATGATGCTAACATGGTTAGCGAAATGTGCGTCGAGCAGTTCAAAAAAGTGATCTGGTGTTTAGTGGTAAATCTCTTCACGTTTAGTGCTTTACACTAAAAGTTCCAATAGAAGAATTGATCAATGATTCAGTTATCAAAAAAAAGTTATTTGAAACCAGCTCAAATTCTGTGTTTTATTCAAAAATTTCAAAAAAAAATCAAAGGAATTTTCATATTTTTTTTATTTATTAAAAGATTTTAAAATAAATACGAGAATTATATTGGACGTATAATATAGATCACAGTTTACGTTTACGTTTTCAACTGGAGAGTTTGTTTATTTCCAGTTAAAGTATTGCTATTCATTTATAGAATAGCTATAAGAAATGCAGGAAATCAATTGTCATATTTTCTGATATTGTATGTTCTTTACACATTTGTTCCCTCTGGCATTTCGCCATACTCATTTCAGTTCTGAAATGTTTCAACGCTTTGTTCAAATAAAATGACAAATAACACTGACGCTTCGGCAAATGGTTTTCAGTAAGCAATAGAAAAACGATTATATTGGGTATTGCGAGAAATAAATTTATTACAGTCTGTGTTAAGTTCTCTCCGGTGTATTTTATTTTCGCTGAAATTGCCATGTTAGAAACGTCAATTATAATTTTGGAGAGTTAGTATTGCCTGTTATACAACGTGACTGATCGTAAAAAGTCCTTTATTGGCCTTTTTTTTGAGAAAGGAAATGAATTGCAAGTAGGGTTTAGAAGAAAACTAAGGGTAATAGGTGGACTACTTTAATACTAAAAGCTTTTTTATTGTCTTTTTCATTTCGTTTTTAGAATTATTTTTCTAATGTTAAATTCACCCTAATTGTTTTTTTTTGAATGTGAAAACAGCTTAAATAAAAATGTAATAAAATTAAATTTATTCGTCCGATACAAAATTTAAAAGAGGAAGATTACTACTGGTTGCAGTTATAAATAATCTTAAAACGTGTTTATAATTATAATAATAATAAACTTGTGGAATTTAATTGAAACAATCTCAGGAAAAGTTGACAAAAGCAACCGCAATATTAGAGTGATTTTGAATCCATGCTAAATATGATAAATCGAACCAACATGCCAAAGAGATTATCGATACTTTAAAACAAAAAGTTAAGGCAAAAATTTCCCGCCTAGATCGATATAGAAAAGCGATTTAGCATAAGCAGCAAACTTACTTTTTAGAAAAGACGAAATTTTATAGAAACTTAAGAGATTATAATAATATTAATATTGTGAAAGGTTCTGATATACCATCCAGCGAATATATACAGACATTACCATTACATTACAGACTTGATCCATGCTTTGGTAAAGGGGTCGAAAGGAACCCTCTTTAATAATCCAGGAAAATACCGGCCAATTACCTGCCTTCAAAGGATGTATGGATGTATGGATTTAAGGATGTAAAACTGCATGAAAACATCATGTTTCATCATACTATTCGCAGGACAAATAAACCAACATGATATTCTAAATGAAGAGCAAAAGGGATGTCGAAAAGAAATGACAATTCTAAGAGTACAACTTATTATAGATTCAATTATATTGAAATACTCGCCAAAAAAAAAGAAATAGAAATTTATCATGCTGTTATATTGATTATCAGACGGCCTCGATTACTCGATTCCACACTCTTGGCTAATTAATATACTAATACTATATAAAGTCTACCAACCTTTAATAAACACGCTTCAGGGACTGATAAAAGAGTGACGCACGACCATTTATTTATCACGAAATGGAACTACCAGCAACATTAAGGAAATGAGGGTGACGAGTGCCATATTTCAAGAAGATACGCTGAGCCCTCTGTGGTTTTGCCTGGTACTGAATTAACTTTCTACTCTGATTAAAAGGATGCAAATGGGATAAAAACTCCAAAATCATAATGTATGGTACCTAGTATATATGATGATCCGGGTTGTAGATAAAATTGCAATTGATGTTATTATGCACTTTGAATTAAATAAATGTAAAAAATGTTAATACAAAAAAAAAATGTCTAAGTTAGAGATGATAGGGTTTGCCCCTGCAGAACGAGAGTGTATATAAACACTACAGGAGGGCGATGTATGTAAATACTTTTGAATACAATACTACGAGAATTAAGCGTAGACTGATTAAGAAATCTCTAGCTAAAGAATTAACTTACAAACTTGAAAGTATATGCAAGTCGGACCTTGACAACAGGAATATATTAAAAGCTATAAATACTTTTCCTATACATGTCTTAACATATTAAAAGAAACTATATCTTGGTCGAATACAGACATCGAAAGGCTTTATCGAATAATTAGAACTACACTAACGAAACGCAGGAAGCGCCACCCACATAATAATACAAAACTACTCTTATTACCACGAAGAGGAACACTAATTATAAATATATGTAATTTACATAAAAAAACAAATATCCAGCTTGAGAATATGTTTCCATCAAATAATGATGGAATACCCACTATATTCCAGGTCCCCGAATGCTAATCTTATTCAAGAGTGGGAAAATATGTCTTTGCACGGTAGACACTCTCATGATCTTGACCATCATGAAGTCGACTGTTTCCAGAGAGTGAAGGCCTTATGTTTACAATTTAAGATCAAGTCGTGCACACTACAAACTACTAAAAATATATCGTTAATGATGCACGAAGTATTAAATGACAATTGTCGGAAATGTCATGAAAAACATGATGCTATTCAACATATAGTAGGTACATGTAGCAGACTCACCTAGACGGACTATCTTCATCGAGTTAACTAAGTGGTCAGTATATTCCACCAGAGCTTGGAGTTCGTAATAGTCTTATAACAGATCGAGTTCGTTATTATAACGACTCCGGAGGCGGTACTAGAATCGGCCATTTCTAGGTCATATTTCGATCGGATAATAATAACTGATAAAACAGTGCACTGTAGCAGGCCAAACATTATATTGTTGGACAAAAAGAATAAAACAGCATTCCTGATCGATATAGCAGTTCTAAACATCCACAACATTCAAAAGACAGCACTTCATTTAAAATCCGGCTTAGCTGGGAAAAAAGATGAAAAGGGAAATATTAATAAAAATAATAGTTTTCTTCTAGTGAGTACTCAGCCTTTCCTCCTAATGTCTATCTTAGATGATTTAATCAGCTGGAAAAAATTATGCATCAGCAAATTGCATTAAAGTAGTCATTATTAGAAAGAACACGGGCATCCGGCATACTATAAGTACACACCTTCTCCGGTACTGGAATCATCTAATACTATGCTTTACTGGGACATAGACGCGAACTTGTGGAGTAGTGATACAGACATTTTGCTCGGGATGACATTTCACCATGGTTGACTAGTCACTTGAATTTGCTCCCCACGTGAATTTTCCCCCCAAACGAAACATAAAATTAGTAGGTTGGAGATTTCTCTTTGATCGAGGAAATTACCGAAGAGTTTTGTCCCGTGGCCAGGACAGTAGGTACTTAGTTGTAACTTGTTGGCAGATTATGTTGAAGAACCTAACATCATTGAAAACACCGATAATCGAGGACTGGTGTTCCCAAAAAGAGGGAAGTTGAAGACACACTCTTATGTTGATCATAAAATCGGAATTTTTTGGATCCTAAAACTCGCGGTGCTCTATCAATCTTGATAAGACAATTATACAAGAATAGAGATCTGGTTAGCTTGATTCGCAATTTTGGGACAATTTATCAAATTTAATAATACCCAGTTGCTTATTTATTCATATGGCATCATGCAGCATATAAATATATAGTCCAATAAGTGCATAAAAAAAGGGAAAAAAGAAAAGACGCAATGTATAAACAGTACGCAGACCACCTAAATATTAATATCTAGGTTTCCAATCCATTTCATCGTTGCAGCATCGGCCGCCCTGATAAGATCGCAGGTGGAACTCGCCGCTAATATGTCTGATGGATTTTTTTAGTACACCACAGTCACAACTCGGAGATTCCGCAATACCCCATTTATATAATAGCTCAGTACATCCACCAAAGTGCGGATTATATTTAATTTAATCTACAGTTTTCTATTATGTTCGATGTCCACAGTGTCACAGTTGTATCTCTCAAACCATTCCCGCTCTTGGTGATTTTTTTTTCTGCAATTTTGGTTCCAAAGATCTTTTTCTTCGGTATTACCTGTGACAAGCTGTTCAGCCTACAGTAGTGGCGAGTTTCTTGATCCAGGCCTAGTTTCTCATAGGATAGATATATCGTAATGAATGGGTAGCTCCAGGTATAATGCGGTATTCTCTGAGCAGGGCATCGGTTCTATAAATCAGATCAGTCAGACCATCAGTCAGACCATTTGTTGGACTTCCTGGCCATAAACATGCATAATAAGCAAATCGATCAAATGATTCCCAGTATCTACTTGGAAAGCAGAAATCCTCAGAGATACTTAAATTTATTAAAACTGATTAAACTTATAAGAAAGTTATAAGGTATGGTATAGAGGTTCCTCTGAGATCCCCACATGAAGGTCAGTGGGGTGATAGTCGACTCATTTTACGATTTTGTTTCTTTTAAGGCTACTGTGAATGTGTTGAGGCTACTGCTTGTTTGCCTGCGAGTTTTATGTAAACATGATCCCTCTTGATTTTCTTCGCTGAATGGTGCAGGAAGAATCTGATATTGTAAATGTGTTTCCTCGATGGACAATTGCTTGAGTACTAGCAATCGTTTTTCCTTGTTTGGTGGTCCATCTTTCCAGGTGAACCGGATAAAAACTCAAAACCGTTTAATAGTTAACTTCTTGATTTCTTGAGTTTGGATTCACTCGACAATTCTCTTGAATAGAACGTGAAAATTGCAGAAGCAAGGAGCAACGAGGGTATAATATAGATATTTCTTATGATCGTTAGGCATTTTAGGGTGGAATGGAAAAATTACTTTTTTCATATATAAACCAAATAGAGAATGCCGCTTTTCATAATTTTTTTAAGTAATATTACTTTTCTTAATAAAATTACGAAACTAATTTTTAAAAGTATGAATTTTTAACATTGCATCTTGGATTATTAACATTACATTGAACATATGAGTAACTTTCGAAAGGAGAGAAAAACATATGCGGAATAATTATAATTATTATTTAGAACAACTAGCAATTACACTGAAACTGTTAAAAAGCTAAGAGAAAACCTATTTTATAGAATTTACTCTCTAAAGATGAAATGACAGATTTGAGAAAAATTTTAGATGAAGAAAACGATAGGCTGGTGTACGATTATAATAGTACACAGAAGAGAACTGTAATTGAAGTCCGGCAATTTCTAAATAGAATGTGCGAGTAGACCAATATTGAGGGCATGAAACACGCAGTATATTTTCTACGTTTGGCTTTCGAAATGCACAACAAATGTCCGTGGATTTATGTGTTTGTTTTCCAATTCCAATTCTGCCCAGTAATTGACTCTATATTGTTTTTAAACAATCAGACCATGTTGATTTGTTGGTTTCCTTCCTATTTATTAATATTGGGTTGGCAAAGAAGTGAATTTTTTGAATATAAAAAATGTAACTGATATCGCACCATTTTTTGAAAAAATGGAAGAAAAACTTTATTTACCAAAGATTACATTTAACCATTATATTATACGTCGTTGTGTTTAACGATCTTTCTCGATCTCTTTAGTAGTTGTATAATACCGCACTCATAGAAGTTCTGAGAGTTCTGGCTAAATAAATTATCCGGGTGAATTTTCATGTCTTCCAAGGTACAAGGATCATTTAATAATCCTTAGAAAATCCATGACATGGCGGTAATAGCATCAGGAAATAGTTTGTTTTTAGTTAGCATCATTATTCACCAGATAGCTGTCAGTCAGAAGTCAGTCTCCGTTATATTCATCACATGATTTAATTTTTAGTGTCGATTAAAGCAAGAAACTTTATTTAGAAAAATGGAAAAAGGGAGTTTCGAGTGGTGATTAAACACCTATGTTTAAAAGGCTTAACACTGAAAGAGATTATTAAAGTTGAGTTGGATGAAGTTCATGATACGTCTGCTACTGTGTTTGCAACTGTTTATAATTGGGTAAATGAGTTTAAATGTGGCCGTACATCCACAAAAAATGAACATCGTTCGGGACGTTCAGTGGAATTGACTACTTCCTAAATGATTGACAAAATCCACGACATGGTTTTGAGTGATCGACGAGTCAAAGTGCGCGAAATAGTTGAGGCCACAGGTTTACCGCAAAAATTTGTGTGAAAAAAATTTCGGCAAGATGGATGCAAAACATGTTCGGTCTCAGTGGAGAATAAACACAATGATGTGGTCGACTTTGAGGCTGTTTTGGCGCTTTTTCGTTGCAATCCTCATGAGTTTTTGTATCGATACATAACTGTGGATGAAACATTGATACACTATTACACTCCAGAGACAAATGAATAATCAAAAGATCCTCTGCCATCAAAGCCTCTACAGTTTCAATGGCCAAAATTATGGAATTAATGTTCGAATTATTACAACATCCGCCGTATTCAACGGATTTGGTCCCCAGTGACTTTTTAATTTTCGAACTTAAATAAATGCCTCAGCGAGCAACGGTTCATATTAAATGAGGAGATCATCGCCCAAATAGATGCCTATTTTGAGGACCTTCTGAAATCTTATGTTATAATAAGTAAATAGAGCTAAAAGAATTAAAATAATTTGATTTGCTATCTTCTAAGGACTTATTGAACGACGCTTGTAGTACAGTTTTTACCATTTAAACTTTTTTGAATCGATCTAAATAAATGGTACGTGGCCGGTGCAAGATTAGAAGAGTACGGTGGATGAACCAAAATATAACAGTCACCTTGTAAAAGTTTGTGTTGGGTAGCCAAAGACAGGTCTGGTCTAGCATTGTCTCGATGGAACGCAATGCCCTTTCTGTGGGCTAATTCAGGGCCCCTTAATCCATTACCGCTTTAATTTACCTAGTTGTGAAAAGTATTTCTCCGAATTATTGGTCCGATTTTCAAGTTGCAGATCATAATAAACGATACCCTTTCAGTCCCACCAAAAACATAGCATAGCCTTCTTCGGATGTAAACTTGGTTTTGTGTTGGTTAAATCAAGAACTCCGCTGTTACACCATGGTCTATTAGGCTTAATATTATTATACACAATCCATTTTTCATTATCTGTAACTGTCCGCTTTAAAAATGTACCAACCTCGTTGTACTTCGATAGGGAATGGTAAATAGAAATTCGGTATATCCACCAAATTGTCTCCGATAACTCATGCGGCACCCATACATCGTTTTTGCTAACTATTCCAAGGTGACGTAATCGCCTAGACAATGTCGACTGGTTGATTCCAGGAATTTCTTCAATCTTTCGAGTTGTTCAATGGCAAGGATTAAAATTATTTTAACGAAATTTTCTGAAACGTGTGATCGTGCATTGCCACCATAAAATACGATGCCTTTCCTGTTTGCTAATTCTGGGTATTTTGTGCTACCTTCAGCCGATCTAAATGTGGTGGATGAAGGCCGCCTTTTACCGTATTTATAACCGTTCTGGTATGTAATTCACCGTTCATCACCTGTTACCATTCACTCTAAAAATGGAGCCTGAGATTTCTTTTCCGTAAAAGATTCGCTCCAGCACTAAGTTCGTGAGGGACCTAGACATCGCACAATGGGCTGGATGGGCATTCTAGGTGGAATTAAATCATAGATCTTTGACTCGCATATAATTAATACATATATAAATTTTAAAGTACATAAATCTTGAATAATATTTACCAACACCAAAAATTGGCATAAAACCACTTATAAATGAAACCAATTTACTTACTAAAATATTATTTCTCCGGATTCATTATTTTTCATTAATTTGTCTATCAAAATTCATGGCAAATAGTACTTGACAATTTTCGTGCTGTGTGTCAATAATTTGTGAACGGCCACGAACATAGTACCATGAATAGTCGGTTAAATGTAATCGTCTAGTTTTTTTACACATATTTCTGAATTAGGCAAATTTATGTCGCAGCCAGAAGGCAGCGCACTAAAGAAATTAAAAAAATATTTGAGAATATCTTCGTTTAAACCAGTAATTTTTCCGTTATGATGCTTGTTGAGCTAAATTATCATCCTACTGCTTTATTAAAGGATAACTCCAAGTCGAAATTTGTTTTTTAATATTAAGATAATAACTTATATTAAGGAAACATTCCAGAGAGAGCTGAAAGACCGAATTTGTAATTACCTCTGTTACACTTCGTTTTTAGATCTTTATTCATTGATTTAGGTGTGACTCCACCATTGTAGCATTTTTGAGTCGAACTTATACTAACTAGAATATTGCAAACTTTTCCATCTACTATTGTTAGTAACATTTTATGAAGAATAAACATTTTACATCCATTAATCTCTAGTTTTGTTGATTCCAGGGAATTTTAATCTAAATTAATTCTGCTTCTTGGAAGATCAATTCATCATTTTTCTTCTCACACAGCAATTTAATTAGCCTGCAGACACGTGTTGATGAAGGTCTGATCCATATTCAAGGTTAGAAAATTCGTATTTGAATTCCCCAGTTGAAATATTTCTCTTCTCGATAGGGTATATATTGTCGTCTTATAAAAAATCGATTAGCAGCTATAGCAGGCAATTTTCAGGATATATTCAGCCCATATTCAGCTAAATTCTGTGAAAATTTTAAACCGCTCGTGGGTGTTTTAAGATATACTTTTAACTGTGAGATAAGGTTAAGATAAGGTGAAGCTAATAAATCGTGTTGAACAGTTATTGTAGGTATAAATTAAATACTTTGCAGTTGTAAATTGTAATTGATTGAGCAGTTGTAAATTGTAAACGATGGTAAAACGCAAAGGTGGGGATGGTCTTATTGTGAGACATGTTTACATTCCAGTCAAATCTCATAATACTCAAGAGTTAGAGTCACCAAACATCTCTGAATTCTGATTAATAGAAAGAACAAAGAGTTTTTGTCATCATTTAATCCCACCTAGAATACCTACACTGTGCATCGTATCCGCAAACGTATCCAATTTTCTTTAAATGGTAAAAAATGATCCATTTGCCTATATCTAACTTATCTGGTATCTCACGAAAGGTCGTGCGTGGATCTTTGGCTATAATGGCTTTTATTTCCTTAACATCGGTGCTTGAAGGACGGCTAGACCGATACCGGTCCTCCAGGTTAAAATATCTGCCCCTCAACCTACCAAACTACTTTTGCACTGTGGTCTCCTAACAGAACCGTCTCCAAATACGACACAAACCTTTTTTGTCTGTACAGCACCCTTGACATCCTTACAAAAAAAAAAGATAATGTGGCGTAAATGCGACCATGCGACAATTTGAATCAATTTAACTAATTAAATGTATATCAATTCTTCTATTGGAACCTTTGGTGTGAAATTCTAAACTTGAAGAGATTTACCACTAAACACCAAATCATTTTTTTTAACTGCTGGACGCACGTTTCGCTAACCATGTTAGCATCATCAGGAGAGATTAAATTATCTCCTGAGGATGCTAACATGGTTAGAGAAAGGGTGTCGATCAGTTCAAAAAAAGTGATTTGGTGTTTAGTGGTCTCTTCAAGTTTAGTAATTGAATGTAAATCAAAACGAATCTGACTGCAAACATTTTAATACTACAGGAATTAATAATATATAAATAAACATTTCTAATACATCCAGATTTTTCTTCACAAAGAGTTAAAAGAGTAAATTCCTACGAACTTTCCGGATAACCCGATGCTTTAACGTCGAACGTACGTTTATAGAGCGCTCCACAGACTCTGACTCATGATTACTAGTATGATGTATGATGCTGCAAGCACATTGAAGGTAGTGGTGTTACCCCTATCCGAAGAAAAATTTTGTAATGTAAACTACCTTGCAATTACTGTATGTGAAAACAACAAGGGAGATATTAATAAATAATGCATTTTAATTTGAAATATTTTGTTATAATATATGAGATAATCATTTTTCTTACTGAACATATCCACCTTATTTATCATTTTTGTTGTTCATCGATGTAATATGAAAATTTTGTACTTGTGTAATCTGGCTTTCTTTAAATATATTCCTACTTATATTTTTTATTATACTCAAATAAAAGTCGCAAGTATAGTTTAGATTAAATTCCTTGAATATAGTGGATTTATTAAATCAACTTTACCATTTTTTCTTTGACATATAAGCCGTAAACCTTTTTCTTATCAGGACATACTTCCTCACAAAAAAAATCTTATGCCCTTTTGAGATAAAAGTAAAAGAGCAGGGGATCCATAAAAAAGATATTGCTTTATGCGTATAGATTATAGCTGACAGAAGAAGTGAAAGTTTAATGCACAGGTTGTCTAAAAAAAAATATGAAACTTTAAAATAAAGGTTCTATAAAACACAAGATGTTTATATGTAAGAAAGGAATTTTATGAAAAACTGGAGCACATATCCCCAATAATGACACAATAATTTTTATTGGCGACTTTAACGTTACTATAGGTAATCAAACAGCGATTTGATGAACAGATTCTTTACTCCAATGGATAATTATTAATAAAATTATGTGCCGCTAATGAGATCCGATCATAAAGTTCAATACCGATATACAACAATGCACCTGTATAAAGATGAGTCATAGATTGCATATTAACTTACAGAAAAGAACACCCGTCTTAATTACTTGATCTTACCTTAGCAGAACCTGAGAATGATCATGGTCTCAAAGCTTAATGCTCTCAAAATTCGTTGTAAAATATAACAAAGTGACAGCAACTAACTACTCATCCCATAGTGAAACTAAAATACAAATAGAGGGAATAAAAGCTGTCATACAAAATACAACTGAACCGTATAAGACTATCAGAAGTATCTAAAAATAAAATAATAGAATACGAAAGCACAGAGGAAAATGGAAGAAAAAAACTAATATTATATAAAGAAAGTGACATTAAGCATTAGAAGAAAGGAAAGTAACAAAATGAAATCCTTTATCATAGAGGAGATTAAAGCAAATACCAAAGAAAGGAAAAGCATTTCATTACTATTGAACAGACAAAATCAAACAGTTTTATAATTTTTATAAAATAATTCATAACGCACACTGTGGACAATTATGAAATCACAACATTGACAAAATATTTGAAAATATATCAACCATGATTTCTATGGTCTAAAGATATGGAAATTGCTCAAAGGAAGGGAAAGTGAAACAAAAGAACCAATAATGAACAAAATATTTACAATGATTATACGGAAAAGAAAAACATTCTTATAAACCAGAAGTGATTTTTAATATCGCAAATACCAATAGACAGTGTGAAGTTAAAATATAAGGAATAAGTAGTGCAGAAATTTAAAAATAGAAAGTCATTTGGAAAGAAAGGTATTCAGAATGAAATACTAATATATGGAGGCCCAGAAAAATAAGGAGAGCAACTTCGGGTGGAGATCAACTATACTGATATTAATGTGCAGGAAATATGAAGAAGTATATGTATAACATATATAGAATAACATTAAGACTCGCGCATTAAGACTTACTAACTCTTATTGATACTAATGGCACTTGGTACAGAAAAAGAAACAGCATTTCAGAAAAACGAATGGGTGGTTAGCCATGGAGCAGGCAAAAAGGAAAAGTGGAAAAACTCTAAAGTGTGGAACTTGAGAAAAAAACCCAAAAAAATAAAATGATAGATGATTTTTTACAGCTTTCATTTGATTATGTCAGGGTAGAAGTTCGAATAGAAAGTTAAGATAGTCACAGATGAGAGTTCAAGGTAGTACAAGAAAAGAGTTTAAGTTGAACCGTTTACGGGGAAGTTCAAGGTGAGATCTCGTATAATCGCAGTACGTATACGTTTCCACGTTCTACAGTACGTAGAAGTTAAGAGATAGCTTCACGTTGAGAGTTCGAGATAGAAATTCGAGTTCTTGGTTCTTGGAGAGAGTTCGATGGGAGATTACACAGTAACAAAACATAAAATAAAACGCACGTAGGCGTTTTTGACGAAAAATTGAGAAAAGTGGCACTCTAGAGCGAATTCCCCATAACAATGCATTTATAATAAGCATTTTGTGAAATATAAGTACTAAGAGTAGAATCAAATCTCGCAAAACCTGAGATAAGCAGTGAAAAATAGCCGGTGAAAAAGTAGTTGTGAAAAAATAGTAGAAAAAAGAAAAAGTGAAATACACAAGCTACTGCTAGGTAATCATCAGCTGTATTTATAAATATTAATGCCAATAAATGTATATAAGTGAATCTTCTGCCTATTAGTTTGAAAATCAAGATCAATTTCGCGCACCAGCGAACCCTGTGGAAAAAGCTACAATCCCGAAATGTGTTGATGGCGCTTGTAACATAGGACTTCCCGAAACCAAACCAGCTAAATGACATGTTAATAATAGCCCAGAATGATAACCAGTTACACAAATTATTATGTTATTACAAATAATGCTCCATCAATTTGACAAAACTTCAAAAAAGTTTAATCTGAAAATTTCACCAGAGAAAAAAAAATATATGGACATTTCAGCGGAATCTGTTAGATGTAATTTAATTGAAGAACAAAACAACTCACAACCAGAAAAAAAAACACTTTTGTAATCCAGAAAATGAAGTAAAAATACAGATTAACAGTATCATGTCGCTGGAAGACTTAAAGATACTAAATTGAGAAACAATCATTTAAAAGGAAACCAAAGGCCATATATATATATATATATATATATATATATATATATATATATATATATATATATATATATATATATATATATATAAAATTATTATTAAACTATTCAGAACATTTTCAGCACAAACGAGACAAATACGACAAAAACTGAAAGAATCTTTAAATGATGGAAGTGAAAATCCTCAGGCAAATACAAAGAAAAGTACCAAATGACAAAGTAAGAAGAACAGAGTAAGAAGTTACTACATACGACAGATCTGTGGATAAATGAATGATGATGATCAATAAATGGGCGAAAGAAGAACAAGAAGATATTAATTATTTTAACTGCATTTTTTAACTTATTTAAATCGTTTAAAAAGGAATATTTCGAAAGGTCTTCAAAATAGGCATCTGTTTGAAGATGACCTCTTCGTTCGATGTAAACCGTTGTCCGTTGAGCTATTTTTTCAAGTTCGGAAATATAAAAAATCACTGGAGGCCAAATTCGGTGAATACGGTGGATGTTGTAATATTCGAACTTTAATTCCCTGACCTTGGCCATTGAAACTGTACTGGTGCACCTGTGCATTATCTTGATGGAAGATGATCTTTTTCTTTTTCAAACGAGGACGATTTTTCTTGGTTTCTTCGCTCAACCGGTGCAATAACGACGAATAACACTCTCCAGTTATTGTTTTTCCATTTTCTAAGTAATCGTTGTAGATGATTCTGGGGGCATCCCGAAAAACTCTGGTTATAACCTTGCCGACCGATTTCACCGTCTTCGCCTTCTTCGGAGCCCGTTCGCCTTCAAAAACCCACTGTTTTGATTATTCCTTTGTCTGTGGAGTGTAGTAGTGTATCCATATTTTATATCGACACCACACAGTTATATATCGACGAAGGAACTCATCAGAATTGCCACTAAAAAGCGCCAAAACAGCCTCAGAGTCGACCATACAATTACGTGTATTCACCACTGAGAGCAAATGCGGCACCCATCTTACCGAATTTTTTTTCACACCCAATTTTTTGTACAAAATTCAAAGCACTATACCATCCGATAAGCCTATAGCCTTAACTATTTCGCGTACTTTGATTCGCCGATCACTTAAAAACATGTCGTGGGTTTTGTCATCATTTCGGGAATAATGGACGAGTCCACTGTTCATTTTTAATGGATGTACGGCCACGTTTAAACTCATTTACCCAATTATAAACAGATTCAAATACAGGAGTAGACATGGCATGAACTTCATCCAACTCAGTTTTAATCTCTTTCGGTGTTAAACCTATTAAATATAAGCGTTTAATCACCACTCGAAACTCACCTTTTTCCATTTTTCTAAATAAACAAAAATGTCTTGTTTCAATCGATAATAAAAATGAAACTATGTGGTGAATATAGCTGAGAGTTTGATAGTTATCTGGTGAATAATGATGCTTACTAAAAACAAACAATTTCCGATGCTACGAGCGTCATCTCTTGGATTTTCTAAGGACTCATAAACTCCCCTCGTACATTCCTATGCTGAAATTACCTTCTTTATAATATCAAGAAAAGTTCATTCCTTCAATGGGTTCTTGAAATGGTTCACTTTGATTATAATTTTTAGTACTCAAATAGATATTGAATACTTCAATTATTTCCATAACAACTTGATGGTATTCAATGCGACAATTTACAATAAACACATTTAACTGAGGTGGCCGATACTTGATGGAAATTCATTTTAAATAAAAAACCAAGATTAATATCTAAATTTCCACTATATATAAAACTTGTACGTATGACAATTGTTTCGACACACAGTGTCTTTTTCAAATGCAAACTAAATTAAACTAACAGTAAGAAAAGCAGTTACTACCTAAACTAATCTAATAAAACCATAAATGCTGATAGTGGGAGTCCCGCGTCTCAATGTTTAGAGTAATATAAGTTTAACAAGGGTGAATCATTCAAGTCTACCTATCATTAAGTAAAATACCCAAATTTTTTCTTTTATTAATTTCTAGGCTCTCTAAAAGATTTAGTTTTTTAGATTTATATTCTTTATGCAACATTCCCACTCCCTCTCTCATCATTTATGGTTTTATTAGATTAGTTTAGGTAGAAACTCGTTTTCTTACTGTTAGTTTAGTTTAATTTAGTTTGTATTTGAAAAAGACACTGTGTGTCGAAACAATTGTCACACGTACAAATTTTATATATCGTGAAAATTTAAATATTAATCTTGGTTTTTTATTTACAATAAATACACTTCAATTTGCAACTAAAAATTCTCCGTTATAACAATTTTATTCTTATGGAGCCAACTCTCATAAAATAAACTTGTGTTTTGAGTTGGAGTAAAATTACACAGTCAGTCATCAACAGCCATTCACAATTCAGATTGATTACACTATATTACAATGCGATCATATTAAAATATACAAATTTTCGTGATGAAAAACACATTAGCATTACAATTGTAAATATAGATATAAAACCAAAAACCATATACTTATTTAAATATATTTTAGACTACTAACTATATGAGATTCCAGTAAGAGCATTCTTGATGAATTTGTTAAAATAAATGATGTTAGCGAAATTATTAAAATTAAATCTAGACCTAATAGTACATTTCAAGGAAACAATATATGAGTATCTGGAATAGAAATCAGATTTACTTTTAGGTAGGATTATATTAGTAAGATTATAAATTCTAGTATTATGTTTACGAAAATATTAAGCAAGTACATTTATTTTATACATATGTATATATAAAGAATACACTAATCGTTGTTTTAGTGTAAGGACATTAAATTCTTTGCATAAATCAACAATATGGAATCAGATATTCTTTTTCAAAATGACTCTCAGGACAATATTCTGGACTATCTTTAATTTATTTAAAAGGCTATTACTGGCACCACCCAAGCAATTATTCCATATATTTATTATGATTGACAAAGGGAAAACTATACCACCCTTAACCAGCGCTGATCTAAAATGCCTCTTAGTAATTTGAATGTATAAAACAATTTTTTAATACGGACTGTCATTTTATCAACATGAAGCTTAAAATTAAGCTTAAACCAGATATTTACAATGATCAGGAAATTCTATTTCTTAACTCAAATCAGTACACTTGTTATATCGATTAGTAGCGTAAAGAATAATACACTTATTCGTTTCAAAAGATATTCTATGTCGATTAGAGAATGATATAAAAGAACATTTAGTTGCATTAATTGCAAGAAAACTATTATCAAGCTATTCTTTAATTAGATAAAAATCTTTGAATACGATGTTAATTAGATTATGAAAGCATTTTCTGGTTTTTAAAAACACAGTATCATCGGCAGATCAGAAGGGTATTCCATCGGTCTTTAATGAAAATGTGTTATTAATATATAAAGCAAAAAAGGGCCTAATGCAGTACCTTGAGGGACTCCGAAATTTACTGACTCACTATAAATATTATCGATTTTAACTTTTTAAGACCTGTTCTTGTTCTGTTCTCTTATTCCGTCGTTTTCATGTTTAGTACACAATAATTCATAACCTATTGAATCAAATGCTTTCTGAATACCAAGAAACAATCCAATTATATATTTTCTTTGGTCAAGGTTCTCATAAATATATTTTGAAACATCAAAGAGTGCATGAGATGTGGATATGCCCTTTTGAAAACCATACTGTCTCCTTGAGTATACAGTATATTTGTCCATGAATTTATGCAACTCTTAAGCTTTTCTGATAGCATTAGGGTTACTGAAACGGGTCTGTAGTTTTGCAATACATTTCTATCACCACCCTTATGAAGAGGAATACTTATAGCCCTTTTATAACCCGACGGAAATTTGCCTAGGGTGACACAGATATGGAAAATGTGCGTTATTGACACAATATAATCTTTTATTTCGATTGACATTTTATTAGTAAGTTCATGCTGAATAAACGTTTTGGACGTTTTTAATTTATTCACCTAGGAACTGGAGTTAAAAATATAGATTCATACACTGTTAATCATTTATTAATTGCAAACTCATTTCCACAATCCTCTTTCTTACTTTTATTAATTTTTTAAACATTTTCTTTCATTATGTTACCATCATTAGAGAAGTGAGAATTAAATTTATTTGCAATATAATTCTTATCAAAAATATCAACACCATTTTCATCGGCATATATTATTATCAATATGACTATTATTTGAAGTTTTATTAATTACAGTCCAAATTTTCTCATTTCCATTTCATTTCATTTATCTCATTTTAAATATGAATTGTTTTAGCAAGCTTAATTACAACATTAAGTATGTTTCTATGTTTAGTATATTGCAGCCGAAGGGAGACATTATCAGGATATTTATTTATCTCACTGATATCTCAATATTATTTATCTCAATGAATCAGCTTTGACTAATTGAAGGGACCACAGAACGTTTTTTCGTGCAAATATTAATGAATGGTTGCGCTCTAGTGACACCATATATGTTTAAATATACTGAATTTTATGTTTAAATATCGACAAAATTCAATTCCAAATACCCTAATTATGTTCTTTCGTAACATCTTAATTAAGTCCTTTGTGGTAATTTGAAATAACGTTACAAGCAATTACCTGTAGTTCACCTTTTCACGATAATCGCTTTTCGAATCATATACTAGTCGTAAACTTGTGTGCGAGTGAGACTATTATACTCATAAATCTGCTTTATATGCTCAAGCGTTTCGACAAAGGGGGATTTCATTAAATTCATGTAATACTTATGCATTGCGAAATAAAACGAGCGATTAAGCAACTAAACAACCTGCATAAATAATGAAACTACATTTATTAAGGAAAGTTCATAATATGTATATAATACTATATAATGCTATATGCCCTAAACGAACAATAAGCCAACCGCGGTGGTCTGGTGGGTTAGTCGCCTGCCTGGCAATCTAGTGGTCCCGGATTCGAATCCTGGTGCAGATATGGATGTTTGTGTGCGTATTTGCATGTGTTTGTTGGTGTTGGGTCACTAAATAACGCCTAGCGCGTTGACGTGGCTTAAATTAAATTTAAAAAAATCATAATAAACGTATAATATATATCGGGTCGAAAGTATCACGCTAACATTATTTTGACGCCATTTTTTTTCATGATATTTGTGACTGGTGTTCCTGTTGTATAGTGCAGATGTGCATGTTTTATTACAGATAAACATGCTAATCAAACACAATGAAACAGTTCCGGCGCCGGAAATCCATTCGGGGCGTCATAAAACTACAACATTTGGCTTGTTAAAGCAATTTTAAGAATTCTATACAGTTGTAAGATAAATCATCCATTAGGGGCCCAAGAACAGTGCGAAGCTCTGAAAATATTGCACGTTGGAGAAGTCCCCAGAAACGTGAACCACGTTAAAAAAATTATGTCGTTTCTTGATTGTAGAGTGACACCCGTTGGTGATTGCTCATAATATACTCTTTGTTTGTGGTTTTGTATGGAAGCATTTTCTTAATTAAATTCTTCAAAGCTAGTTTCCTTGGTTACATAACACCGTAGCTTTGTGTAACGTATTTACCAAGAGCGCTTTTCACATAACTAACGGAATTTCAACAACTGTAATAATTACTTTAAAATATGTTGAGTGGTCGTTCTATTTTACGTTTAAATATAATTTTAAATATTTTTTACTAGTTGTACATTTTTGTCATGTAGAATATGTTTTCTTTCTTTTATAGATATGTATAATGTTCACGCATACATAGCATCCCTACTTTCATGGTAAGTAGAAATATTTTAGATTTTTAAAACACAACTTTTTTATTATATTTATTTTTGGTTCAACTGATTAGTAACAAACTGAATTTTAAATTACTGAATAACTGAATTAAGTCAATAAATTGCCAATGAACATTAGAATAATGGAAATAGTATATTAAACCAAATACGAATATTTTACGGAGGGTAAAAAAAAAATATTTAAAAAGGAAAAGTTTGATTATAAAAACACTTATATACCTTCATTTATTAGGGAGCAATCTTTCTCAGTTTAGGATATCAAAAACCTGTTATATTGTTTTCGTAGATAACCTATTGAGAGATTTTGTGCTATTTTGAGTCTTATTTTCTGCTAATATGATTATTCCTTTTACTTGTCTATTGTATCTCCACTTACTTAACGAGGATAGCCTGAAATAAATTTTTGATCGATTTATTTTTTAACGTAGTCTGCTTTTAACTTGATCCACTTCGACCAATGGTTTTCTAAAGTTCTTATGCCTTCAAAAGTTGACTGGTTTCGACGGTGATCGCTGCAGTTAATGTGAATATCTTTTCAGCCAGACAGATAATATATTGAACAAATTTTTGTTCAATATATTATCAACCAACGAAGCTTCTTTCACAAGGAATGTGGTGGTGGATATTTTGAAGAGTTAATTTAATACAATAATTAATCATATGTTTCTCAGTATGATATGCATCGTTTAAAATGTGATATAATGTGAAAAAATTTAAGTAATTTCAACTTTGACATTAAACGATTGCAACAAAATAAACCAAATTTATACGGAAAGGTATGGAATAAATGACTAGAAAAATATTATAATATATATTCAAATAATAGCTGAAGAGACCAATGCACAAAAAAAATAATTCCGACAGATCGATATAAACAAGGCAAAAATAGATACTGCTATTGTTAGGAAAATTTCTCCTGTTTTCCGTAGAAATGGCTGCATTTTGAATACTTGTTTAAGGAAACTTTTCTTCAAAAAGTATTTTTTATGTTTGGATAGAGAAATATATCGGAGGTGTCCAATTTAGGAGCATAGGAGCACAGAATACCAAGAGGCATCAATTCAAAGCGAAAATTGACCTTGTTTGCTTTTGCAACGAATAGGCGCTTATGCATTATCGCGCTGAACAGCACTTTTTTCTCAAGGCGGGTTAATTTGCTTTTCAAGCAAATCCACCAATAATGCAGCATGCTACTCTACTATGATCGTTTTTCTCTTTTTCAAATTGTAGGTGAAGATAACGCCTTGCAAAGCTCAGAAAACAGCGGACCATACATTTTCGGCCGATGGAAGTGTCTTCTTCTTCTTCGGAGCACATCGGCTAAACAAAATTAACTGTTCTGACGGTTTCGTATTATCCAAAATGAATAAGCCTTCACAAATCGCTGCAGAAACTCCTTCGGATTACTTTGGATTTCCCGAGTTATTGGTTATCTCATCAATCTCTCTAACCCTCACTCTGATGTTTGGCTAATACGATGTCATAGATTAGTGTGCAGAGCGTCACTCATTCGACTACCTCGAAGCTTAGTAGACCACTTATAAACTATGAAATATTGAAGGGGCCGAGTTCATCTAATCACCTAAAAAGTAATTTCTATCTAACATATAGAATTTTTTTCTTATGAAAGCACCAATATTGTCAAAACAAAACTAACTGCTATAACGGCTTCAAATTTATAGAGCATTACTAAAATCAATAACAATTCTTCAGAAATAAAAGAAATCATCTATGGAAAAAATATGTCACTTTTCACTCCATCCTGAACATATTCTACTTGGCCTTCACGCTTTACTTCTTCATTTCGAATACTGTCTCTTAGTGTTTTCCATTTTAATCGTCGCTGTATTTCCGTATCAGCTGTGTTCAGAGTCTACTATTTCTTGTTGTCTCTAATCTTGTCTCTGTCGAATATGTTCGTATGAGTCTGACTACATTTCAGCTTTTTTACAGTGAATACAATTTTCCCATATTTCAGCAGTTCGTAATACACCAACATTAACGTACAAAGTACAAAGGCGTAACAAAACGTAACAAAGGCTCACCAATTTTTTTCTATGTGCATTGAGTTTTACAATTCACGTTGAGTTCACTCCTAGATATCCTAAGCCACGAAAGGGCAAATACATTACCATATCAGATCTTTGCTGCTTGTATTTCATACATAAATGCGTCGGAACGATTATACTATTGGTCAAATTGCTCGCTGTTTCGTTTCATCCATCTTGCTGTATCTTATAGTACTCTCTAAATGTGTACTGTATACATATTATTTCGAATATTAATATGAGAACACTCATTAATATTATTTACAATGAAACTTCATATTAATATGAAAACTCTGTTCACATTATTTTGAACTAGAACAAAAATATAAAATCTATTTAGTTGTAAAATGTACATTAATTTATTATATATTAATTTACTAAAACAGACTTAAAACCACGAAATAAAGACTAAATTAATAAGTTGTCTTGATATATAATAATTCTATATCTATATTTGGAGAATTCTACAACTCTATATAAAGTACAATTACACATGGGCCCCCATTACTAAATTTCATTTCTATTATTATTAAATGGAATGACATGCAATGATTGTAGTTTTTTAAAGCTATTCTAGTACATAACAGGGAATTTAGTTTCTCAAATGTTAAGACGAAAAAAAATAGACTCTCAAAGACCGTCAAATTATGAGCAGATATGAAACAACTCTATGAACACTCAAATTATGAACAGAGAACAAAACAGTTAATGAACAGATGTAGAAAAGAAGTTTTGTGAGATCTATAACTGATCTTTATCCTCATGAACCGCCAGTTAAATACAGTCTTTAATTTGGAGACATAATATCATGGTGTCATTAATATGTTTTAAAGCAACATGATTCGACTTGCCCCTCAAAACACAAATGATATACTGAGAGATATGTTTTATAAAGGTCTGATACGTTTTTCTAGCTATCAACATTATTTTAACAGACTCTGGTTTGCTTTTGTGGGATAATTTTTTTCTGCAGTATGTATATTTTGTCTTTAGATTTTGTGTTAATTAAATTTGAAAATGTTGTCAGTCAAATGTGAGCCATTGCCAACATATTTTCTTTTATCAACATATTTGGACATCTATATATGTAAACCATTTCTTTTCAAAAACTCTCATAAAAAATAATCCGAAGCAGCCCAATCAATTTAGCATGAAAATAATCCGGAGCAGTCCAATCAATTTAGCATGAAAATTGTCAATTTGATGGAAATGGTTTTTGATGGCATTACAGTACTGATGACATTCGCTGACATTATCGCCTTGCAGGCAACAGATCATGAATAATGTGAATCTTATATAACGTGTGGAAAACAAAAACTTTTTAAAATTAGACGTAAACTGCATGGACAAATTTTGAATTGTGCATCGCGTCGTCTAATCAACGTTTCTGAAGAGTTCTCGAAATTTTTTTAATTGCTTGAATAAACGAAAAATTGTTTTTTTTTGGAGGCGTGGGACTATTATAATATTCTTACTTAAATTCTCGTTGAGTTGCAATAATTGAATAATTATTTAGATTATTATTATAATTAGACTGTTTTTTAGTGTGTATTTATACGTAATAAAACTTGCACGCCTGCACTACATAACAGCCAAATCTAGCATTTAATAACACTGCACTACATAACAGCCTAGCATTTAAAATATGTCAAGTTAATATAAAAGATCATTTCCTCTAGAGGAACCTTTGGAGTGAAACACTAAACTTGAAGAGATTTGCCGATAAATCACTTTTCTGATCATCCCAACTCGCGTTTATAACCATATTAGCATCGTATCATCATCAGCGGATGATTCAATCTAATGAAGTTTTCAAAATAATATATTTTCCTCTGAGTTGTAATATAGTTTTTGAAATTTGTTTATTGAATATACATCCCTTAATGAATCATCTCGTGATCATACTAACATAGCAAAATGCGCGACAAGAAGATTAAAACGTGATTTGATATTTAATAATAAATATCTTCCAGTTCGATGCAAAATCTATATCAAAAAATATATAAGCAAGAAGCACGAGCGAAACTATGAAAAAAAAAGACTTTCCAAGTCTAAGACTTGAAATTCGCTAATTGTGAGAAATGATATATAATTGAACTATGCTCAAAATTTGAAAATTATTTACAGTATAATATTTGCAGAGTGTTATTGTATAGAAATAATATCGGGTTATCGATATAATTATTTAAATAATTAAAGTTATTTTTCTACAAAATTTTCCTTTATGTCTAGAATGCATATATTTTTAATATAAATTTTCTATCTTGTAGCGTCAAAATGTTTATACATATACACAATTTACACTGATTTGACAAATTACTGACACAACACACAGCTTACCAGAAGCCAACCTACATAAACAGATATCTGAATGCAAGGTCCCATTGCCATCAGTTATAGCTACAAGGGATTATTAACACCTTGACTTCTCGGTCTGTCCGACTATCCGACGACACCAACCGAGCAAAAGAGCTCAAAACAATCACCAATGCTCTAAAGCAAAACGGCTACTCAGTCTATAACATAGAGAAGGCTATTAACTATCAAAAGCATCAACAGAAGCCAAATGAATACGAAAAAAAGCCCTTAAAGGTTATGCCTCATATCAAAGGTGTCACACACAGCATTGGACTGCTTCGAAGACATAATATATCAACTGCATACAATCCACATAAAACAATAAAATAAGCCATGATAAGTCTCAAAGATATCAATTGTTCTAAAAAATCAGGGTGTATACAGCATATCATGCGAGACTTGTAACATGGCATATGTGGGACAAACCAACAGAAGAATATCAATCCGGCTCGAAGAACATACATTGGCGGTTAGAAATAACCAAACCACATCGGCCCTGTTCCAACCTTATCTACAAACAGGCCACAAAATCCATTTCGACAATTGGCGACAGATAGCAAATATCACGAATTACAAGACAAGAAACCAACAGTGAAATAATACAAACACGAAAAATCAAACCCCAAGACAGAAGAGATGATGCCCTCAATCTGCCAGACGCGGGGAAACCAGCATTCAACCGATAGATAGAAGTTTACCGGCCACAATCAGAAGAACAACTGACCATTGAGACACCCCAAACAACGTCCGAGCGGACGGGCTCAACATCTGAACCAATAGGAAGCACGCACCACTACAATCTGCGATCCAGAAGAGTATAAATATTAGGGGACGA
This sequence comes from Cosmopolites sordidus, assembly GCA_031761425.1. NCBI lineage: Eukaryota > Metazoa > Arthropoda > Insecta > Coleoptera > Curculionidae > Cosmopolites > Cosmopolites sordidus. Next base: position 396,386 of record JARFXV010001218.1, read on the forward strand.
TTTCCTCAGCTTTTAAAGTGCTCGTCGATGGTGCATTATCTAACGTCCAGCAAATCGAAGCCGGTGTAACGCAAGGTTTCCCCCTTGCCACCATATTCTTCAATATCTACATGGTCTTTCCCAAAATCTCGTCGACAGAAACAGCCTTCTACGCTGATGATACGGCTTTCTATACATCTGCGTACAGAGCTTCGACGATCACGTTCCAGAAGGCTCCAGAAGCTGGTGTTGAATGCGTCCAAATGGTTGATCTACTGAAAACTTTCGATCCATTGTTCAAAAAATTAGGCTATATTCTTCACCAAGAAGCCGACCGATAATCGACACGTGTATTCGAATTCACGGGGTACCTATCAAATGGGCTAGAATGGCACAACACCTAAGTCTTGAGTATGACAAGGCCCTGACGTGCAAGCCGCAGCTTAAGAAAGCGCACGGCATGTTCCATGCAGTATATCCACTAATCAACAGAAGAAGTAAGCTCTCTACAGAGAACCGACTAACCTTGTATAAAACCATGGTCTGGTCTGTCCTTATCTACGGACATTAGACCTGGTTTCCGTCTCTGTCAACTTCATCGATTAAACGACTTCAGTCGTGCGCTTCGCAACATACTCAACGCCCCATGCTTGGTAAGGAATGTGCAAATCCATCGGGAAACAGATACACCAACGATTAAAAAGTTCCTATGCAATTTATTAGATAAATTCGAATCGAAGTCCATTTCGGGCAGTGCTCTAATAAGAACCCCGGCAACTTCATTGCCTGTCATCGACCCCAGACTCCCCCCTCACATTGGTCAAAAATCTATGCCCAAAGGACGGCACCTAAATCTTCCAAAGTCGTGACCGGGTCACGAAGTTTGGTCTTCAAAAAAAGGGAATATAAGTCAGGGCCGTAAGGTCAACATGACCTCCAGTATATTTATTTATTTTTATTTATTTATTTATTTATTTATTTATTTATTTATTTATTTATTTATTTATTTATTTATTTATTTATTTATTTATTTATTTATTTATTTATTTATTTATTTATTTATTTATTTATTTATTTATTTATTTATTTATTTATTTATTTATTTATTTATTTATTTATTTATTTATTTATTTATTTATTTATTTATTTATTTATTTATTTATTTATTTATTTATTTATTTATTTATTTATTTATTTATTTGTAAACACAAATACGCTGTTGCCACATCTTTTTTGTCGAACCGCGTGTTAATAATAACGAAGCCAATTCGTTACTTTTTATAAATAAATAATACTTTATTAATAATTATAGAGTTTGTTTTAACATTATAAATAAAAATTCTGAATTCCTGTAACTATTTTAAGTTTTAGGAAACCAAAGTTTCATAATTATGTTGACCCATAAATATAGCTCTTACTTCCCTAATATCTTTATATTAATAATTATCTACTGTAGAAATTAGAGTAGAGAAACAATTTTTATTACAAGGTAATCTTAATTACTACGAAAGTCATAGTGTAGTATTTTGAACTGCAATTATATTATCAAAAACCCAACCTTTATTATTTTATTCCAATACCAATTATTATTTTTGTCAACTAAAGTGATAAATGTTAAAGCTTTTAATTATTAAAATTAAAAACTTTTAAAATTTATATTAAAAGTTAAATGCCGATATCTTATTGATGAAAAGCTACCAAAATTTCTCTTTTTAATAATATTTTTAATGTTCAATTAATAGATCTACAGATGTTTAATGAATAATATAGACGACATATTACAACATCAATTTTATATCAACTATATTTTATATCTTTCAAAACAAAAGTGTTATGTTTATCGAATAACAAAACGACGGAAAATTCTTTCTTTGCCAAAATTATAAGTTTTTCAAATAGGGCCACTTGCCACAAGGCAAAACGTCACAAACAGTTGCGTTATTTGAATAACGCAGATTTAATATATGACATCATAAATCTTAACTATATAGCAGAAATATTCTAAAACTGAAATTGAAAAGTTTTGCGAAATAAAACATACACAGTGAGAAAGAAAAAAACTTTATCGTTAAAAAAGTACATTTATTGATATTTTAGATATGTTGGGTTAAACATGACCATCAAAATGTTTAATTATATATCAATATGCTCAAAAATGTTTGTCCACAATTTCAAGTTGGAAAATATAAATACAAGCGTGAAGTGAAGACTCATATACCAGGGGTCCAGAAATGACCTTCATATTTAATTACTTGTTTGCTCCTAGGTGGTGCAGAACACTATGGTCGTGTTAACTTTATTTCGAAGCTTGGTTCAGGGAAAATTAGTTGCCATGGAGCCTTTCACCGGAAAACAACGAACTTTCTGTGTTCGCGCGTATTATCAAAACAACAATTGGCTTATTACGGCTCGTCATCTTTATAGGGCCGAATATAATTTACACGACATAAACGACACATCAAGTGTTAATGTTATAAAGAAATGGTTAAAAAAGTTTGAAAATACAGGAAAATATAGGACTCTAAATTTACCGTCTACGGGTCGTCCAAGGTCATGCAGACGTACAAACAACATTGAACGTGTGCGTGAGTCGATTAGAGAAAATCGAAAAAGATATGTAGCCAGGTACATATTAAGAAATCTTCACTGCATATCATTTTAAAAGAGAAAAAATAAAAAAATATTGTTCATGAGATCTACTCGATATCCAGACATATGTGCGGCAGGTGATAGCACATTTTCGATGCCTGCGCCTGCGGAAATAAATTTCCAAACACTATATTATAATGTTATATTAATAAAATTATTATGCTTTAAATCGACTCCTATTAATTATACCTACAAAAATGAATAACTATATTGGACATCGCGTACTATTCATCAGTAGAATTATATTTCAACGTGGTTGAAAACCTATTATGCCTTCTAAAAAGTATAGTATGTTAAACCATGCAAAGTAGTTCTCTGCTCCGGTCTTTCATTTAATGTAAATTTCTTTTCAGCCAGCTATTTTTTCACGTGTGGAAAGGGAAATAAGTCGGCAAGAGCCGAGTCCGGAGAAGAGAGTGGATGCAGTATGAATTTTTAGAGGAAATTGACCAATTTCGTTGTTGTAACGGTAGATGAATGGGTGGATTGATTTGTCGTGGTTAAACATCATTATTTTCTTCGCCAAATATAGACTCTCGATGTCGAATCGCAGAAAACAATAACCATGATCTTTTTAGCCGATGGGGACGTTTTCGCCTGCATCAGGGCACCTTCGCCACGAAAAATCCACTGATTTGAGCGTTTCTTCTTTTCTGGTTTGTAGATAAATCCAACGCAATGGGCATCCAACGCAATAATGTTTGCAACGGGCCATCTTGAGAATAAAGCGTTTCTCGCGTTGGTTCAACCACGTTGAACCTCAATAAAATACTTATCTCAATAAAAAAACTCAATAAAATACTTATATGCCATAAAATATGAACGAGCAGAGTTCCCATAATAGATTTTAATTTTTTCTACGGTTTACGCGATGGTTTTTCAGCAGCAAAAGCTAATGTTTAATCAACAGACGAAGTTTGCTTTTTACCGTGATACTAAAAATATCAAATTTATTTGCTTAAGCAAACAATCAAAAAGATGTTCTACTTTGCGATCTCCATGTATCGGAAAACCATCTGTCTTTTCACTCTATCTTTGTATTGGTATCATTATCATATACGGATACCCGTCGAAAACCAAACAATAACGTATTATGTCGTTATTTAATGTCTTCCATTCTTTACTACCAACCCATTAGTTTCCTCTTAGGCCTCTGGTACTCATCATGATATTTTAGGTCGACCGAGTTAGTTGCGGTGTCTAAGGCGCATATCGAAGATATCGACGGTTTGGCACAGTAGCGGATTCGAATGCTGCTGCTTCGGTTTAGATGTTTGTGTTTGTTGTCTCCATCATCCACCATCAGCCTATTAAAGTCCACTGCTGGACGTAGGCATATCTTAAGAGCTTCCACTATATTCAATCCTGCGCCGCCTGCATCCAGTTTGTTTTTTGTGCATTTTAGGTCATCACTGCATCTGGTAAGTGCATGTCCTTTGTTTTTGAAGGCTTCCGATCTTGGTCTCCATTCGAGGATTCGTCTAGTGTCCCGGCACGCAACCATCCCAGTTCCACTTCAATATCACTATTCTTTCTATAGCATCAATCACTTTCGTATTTTTGCTTTTCGTTTGGTTTGTTTGTTTGTTTGCGCATTTCTGTATTTAGTATTAGATCTCTGTGAGAAACTCCCAGCATTTCCATTGCAAGTTGTGTCATTGTTTGTTACCTACTCGATTTTAAAGGGGCACAAGCAAAAAATGGGTTAGTAGACCGACGCCAAATGGCCTTAGTAGCCGATGCGTCCATAATATTGAATAAAAAAAAATATTTTAGGCCTTCCTCTCTGTCTGCGGTTTAGAGCAACCAATTCGATAGTCATTTATGTAGCTTATTTTCACCCATTCTTTATATATTGATTGGCCATAATACATCAATTATTTGTACTAGATATACATATATGTTGGTTCAGAGAGCCATTAACTCCCAACCGTTGCGTGATGCTTAACTTAAGTTTAACGTGATGCTTAACCACTGCCTTAAGTTTTCTCCTGTAATTTTCTGTAATTCCACTAATTTTTGAACCACAGTTCAAGTTGCTTTTTATATAGGTTTATATTAATTTGTAATAAATTTATATTAAAATTACGTTTCCCAATTGCCAGCTAAGAGTTTTCCTAGCTTGTGTTATTGGTATTGTCATGATCTCACTGTTTCCCATTTTGTCAAACTCTATTTCTAAATGGGTTTATCTATTAATCTATTAATCTATTAACGAAATTTGTTTCTCCTGTTCTAACAAGATTTGTAATTCAATTAAGAAAAAACATATTAAATAGTTAGAACTATATAACCTATTCTTAAATCAAGCATCTTTCCGGCATATTTCAAAATAGGTTCAGAACTAAATAGTCTTAGATCAATCAATAAGATATATATATATATATATATATATATATATATATATATATATATATATATATATATATATATATATATATATATATATATATATATATATATATATATATATATATATATATATATATTACGGTATAGATTACGGTCCATACCTTCAACATGGTATTTCAGTATGTTGAAATATGACAGTACAACCTCAAACACGGCCCTCATTCCCTGGAGGCCAAGGGGCAACTACCTACGGCAGCGGGAAGACCTGCCCCAAGGCAGAGGGTGCTAAGAATCACCGGGTTAAATCAGGCTGCCTTTGGACTTTTGACATTGCAACGTTAAATATACGGACTATGAAAACAGAGGCCCGATTGCAAGAACTGTTAATCGAACTTAACAACATACATTGGGATATTATTGGGCTCTGTGAAACACGAAGAAAGGGTGAAGAGTTAATCAAACTGGTACCAACTGGACACGTACTCTACACTCGAGGTACGGAAAATGGCCGATGTGGCGGAATAGGATTCCTCATCAATCGAAAGCTGAAGGACAGTGTGGTAAAATTTGAAAGTACATCCGACCGATTAGCCCAATGCGTCATTCAGCTGAATAAAAAGTTTAGGCTTCAAATCGTCCAAGCTTATGCACCAACTATAAGCCATAAAGATGAGGAAATTGCGGAATTTTATGATGATGTGGCCCAGCTTTTATACAAGGAGAAATGTAGGTACAAAATCCTGATGGGTGATTTTAATGCCAGAATTGGAACAACAAGAACTGACGAAAATGCAACTGGCCCATATGGAACTGGTGAGCGAGACAATAGAGGTGACAGATTAGTTGATTTTGCTGAAGGACAAGAAATATATATTATGAATTCATTCTATAAGAAAAATATCAGCGGAAAATGGATATGGAAAAGTCCATCTGGGCTCACAAGCGAAATTGACTACATCATGACCAACGATAAAACAATATTTACCAATTGTACTGTCCTTAACAATTTTAATGTTGGAACTGACCACCGAATTGTACGAGCAAGGGTTCGGATTGACTGTCGAAAAGAGCGCGAAAAAATGGTAAGATCAAAGAAGGGCAAGGTGGATTCTGGAAAACTGCTGGAGAGAGGAAGCGATTTTGAGATTGCTTTATCAAACCGTTTTGCTGCGTTACAAGATCCAGAGGAGGAGGAAATATCAGTTCAATATGAAGAAATCGCCAACAATGTACTTCAAACGGCTGCTTCAATAGCACCAGAGGAAAAATGTCTCAAACAAACAAAAATCTCCAGTGAGACCATTGATTTAATGAAGACACGGCGATCAATGAGAAATGCAGGTAGTCCTTTTGGCAGGGTCGAGTACACTGAGCTCTGCAAAACTATAAGAAAGCGTATCAGAGAGGACACGCGCCGATTCAATATGCAGCTAGTGCAAAAAACCCTGGAGGAAAACAAAGGAATTAACAAAGCTAAACAGAAGCTGAGAAACAAAAGAACGCAAATATATGCTTTAAAGCGTGAGGATGGCACAGTGTGCAGGACGCGTACCCAAATGTTAGAGATTGTCAGAAGGTTTTATTCCCTGTTATATGAAGATCAGAGCCAGTCAGGGACAGCAATACCCACGGAAGAACAATATATAATACCAGATATCCTAGTCGAGGAAGTAACAAATGCTATAGAATTGATGAAGAACGGCAAGGCTCCAGGAAAGGATAATGTAACTGTCGAAATGCTAAAAGCTGGTGGTCGGACGTTACATAAAACACTGGCAAAATTATACTCAAAATGTCTCAAAGAACAAAAAGTACCCGACTTATGGAAAAATGCAGAAGTGATCCTTTTACATAAAAAAGGAGCACATATTCTTTTCTCGGCTGGCCTTGAAGAAGTATTCCGTAAACTGGATTGGGAACAGGATGGGGTAAAGATCAATGGTGCAAACTTAAACCATCTTAGATTTGCAGATGATATTATTCTCATTTCACAAGACCCAGAGGAGCTGCAAAGACGCATACAAGAACTGCAAAGGGCTGGCGAACCATTTGGCTTGAAAATAAACCTGAAAAAGAGTCAGGTTATGTTCAATAAATTCGCTCAGGACAGAAGAATTTCAGTTTTAGGAAGGGATTTAGAGATTGTGGACAGCTTTGTATATCTTGGGCAGAGGATTTCCATGGAGGGGAATACCGCCCGGGAGGTGGAACGGCGTGTTAAATGTGGCTGGCAGGCATTTGGTAGGCTCAACATAGTGTTTAAGAGCAGACTCCCACTTTGCCTGAAAAGAAAAGTATTCGATCAGTGCGTTCTACCCGTTATGACATACGGAAGTGAAACCTGGACACTCACATCGCAATCAATTCAAAAACTTCGGGTGGCACAGAGGGGAATGGAAAGATGTATGCTTGGCATTACAAGACGAGACAGAAAGTCTTGCGCATGGATCAGGGAACAAACAAAAGTCTGTGACATCATTGGAAGAGTAAAACAGTTGAAATGGAGATGGGCAGGCCATATAGCGAGGCGATGGGACGACAGATGGACCAAGGCAATCCTGGAGTGGATACCGCTTGATCGCAAACGTCCGCGAAGAAGACCGAAAGCACGATGGATTGATGACATCGTTAAGTATATTGGACCCGAGTGGCATAGGAAAGCCCAGGACCGTGAAGGTTGGAAGTATGCTGAAGAGGCCTTCATCCTGCAGTGGATCGATACGGGCTGATGATGATGATGATGATGATGATATATATATATATATATATATATATATATATATATATATATATATATATATATATATATATATATATATATATACATCTTATTAGATAAAGAGTTGTCAAATAAGATGCTGCACAAGGTTAAAACATGTCAAGAGAATATCTTGAATATATTGTGAAATAAATAAATATATAATATCATTATATATTTTTAATTTGAAATAAAAATAAAACGGTATAAGATATAAAAAAAATTCTTAGTATTTTAAATATTGTTTCATGGCATTTGAATTTAAAAATAATGTCATGTAAATGACCAACTCTGGTTTTTTTTTAAATTTTACTCTGGAATAATAGTTTTTGATCACTTTACCATATAAATCATTGTGTGTTTGTGATTTATTGGTCTGAACTAATGATTTCACATAATTTCAGAGAAAAAAAATCCAATGAAGTTATATCGCATGATCTTGGTCCAGATATAATCGGCATTTTTTGAGATTACACGGCCATTGAACTTTTCTTTCAATAAATTGATTGTGTTACGAGATGTATGGCATATTACACCATCTTGTTGAAACCACATATTGTCCAGATCAAAATCATCCAATTCATGTCAGAAAAAATAAGTAGTCATGTTTCTATAGCGTTCTGCCTTGACAGTAACTGCATTTCCATTATTTTTCAAATTAGAACGGTTCAATTACCCCTTCAGTCCATAAACTATACTAAATTGATAATTTTTGTGGATATAAAGGTATTTTAAGAACAGCATGTGGATTTTCTTCATCCCAAATGTGACGATTTTACTTATTTACGAAGCCATTTCTCCAATAGTGAGCTTCATCGCTGAAGTTAATTTTTCATGAAATATGGAATGTTTCAAGTTGCTCTAAAGCCCAACCTGCAAAGTTTCTACACAACAAATAGACATTCATTTTGAGTTTTCTTAGGTTAAATGAATTTTATACTCCTGAAATGCAAATATTTTCGAAGAATATTCCATGTAATGCCATAAGAAAGCCCACGTTCTTGAGAACGACGTGTAATTGATTGTTCTGCATTATCATTCGCACTTTGGCTCACAATGTTTTCAGCATTTATGTTTTTGACGTGTTAGAGTCTTAGCATCACAAACTATACTATTTGATTCGAATTTTTTAATTAAATTAGGAATAGTAAGCTCTGTAAGTTGATTATGTTGACCATTTCACGTAAGGCATGAAACATAACCCGAATAGATTTATTATTTTGTATACACTGTATATCTTTTTATGATGATTTACCAAATCAATTTTGGCGGGTATAAGGAAAAAATGGCTGCTATGACGTTTTAAAAAAATATATAGTACTAGTTTAATATCCCTTTACTATATGTATTAAAAACCAGATGTAGAAAAACTAACTGCTCTCTATAATACAAAAAATTATTGAATACGACAAACTGCTTAAACATAAAGATATCATTTGAAGCTGATATTAGTTATTTTAATATTTGAAAAAGGCAACCATGCTAAAATTGCAAATTATTATTTAATTTGCTTGCTTTCCACATTGTCTAAGATCTTTAAAAAATGTATGACATCACATTGTGTTTAATTTTACCAATGTAATATTGTTGTCACTAGAGAACAATAAACTTCTTTTGGGACTATTCCTTGCTATATCAAAAGTGAGCGACTTTGTAAATTATGAATGTGCTTTAAAAAGCTCCTTATGATAATAGATTAACATATAATTGGATAATATTTCCGAAAATGAAAACAGTCAGAGGTCAAAGTTCGAATGCTTTTATATCAAATGTGCTTACGATACCTTTTGGATTTCCTCAGGAAAAGGTATAGGTATTTCCACTACTATTCATTAACTATGTAAATGATATAATTGATGTAAAGGATTATAAATTAGATCCTCAACTTAATTCTCGACCTTTTTTGACCACTTTTGACATTTATTTACGAAAAAAGTAATACAAGCTTAATCGTGGAGGTCTTTCTAAACACTTTTGCTGATTGCCAAATCTCAGATCTAAAAAACTTGGTGGTTTTGATGTAAAAAAGTTATTGAGGGTTTTTTCAACTTCCTCAAGTGTTGTGAATCGTCTATGAACCCAGTGATCGTAAGAGATGAAAATACGAAGGGGCCAAGTCTGGAGAATACGCCAGGTGTGATAAAACCTCCTAGTTGATCCCATCATATAAACAGCAATAACTTCTTGACAATGATGTTTGGTTTTGTGGGACTGGTTGATGGCTTACCAGAAGTAACCGCAGAAGATCATTAGAGGTCACAATTTTATACAAGAAAATATTTATCTTAAATCTGCAGAAGAATAATAGAACACTAAAGTGTTTACTGTTATTCTCAGCTGTGAGTTCGATGACCCTTCTTTTGAATTATCCCTAGCCTAAGTAAACCTTTAGAAATGGTTTGCGGTGTTACTCCGAGTTTCTGCCACAGTTTTAGCAACGTACGACAAGGATTTTCTCCCAGTAGTACTTCCATTCTTCGCACTTTGCTCTTAAGTTCAGAATTGCTGAAACAGTTTCTTACAAGTGCTGTACGAAACAGAGTTATGTTCCACAGCCACACAAATTATTTGCTGAATTTCTGTCATATTTTTTTTCCAGTTGAAATGGAAAAAGGAGGCAGTGCCTCAAATGTTACGAATGACATCGCGTCTAGAACTGATTTTTCAAGTTACATTCACAGTGACATCGTATATTCGATTAGAATCTGAAAAGTAATGTTTTAAAACAGGTATACGGCAGGAAAAAATCTGATTCGAATAGGTTCCGCAGTCGATGAAAAGAGGGCGGCGGGTAATCAGAGGACCTAAACCGGTGTAAAATAACAACGTATACGGACGATAGCAATTCGCCGGTGTGAAGTGAAGGTATATTAATGGAGAGGACTACTGAACAATTTGAAGGAATTAATAAATGGTTTGCAAAAATAAATTAATGATCAATAATGATAAAACACTATAATAAAACCTTCACTTTATGTGTAAAATAGTCCATTCGGGGTTACTTCAGAAACAACTGATCATGAATGGGGTCATATTCGAGCGAGTTAGGATAGCTTCCTCATAGCCTCTGTTGTTTCCATTCCCGAATGCAATCCTTCAGTGTTGTACTATTAATTGGGTTTTGTTTATCAGAGTTCAATGAGATGATGCCTCGTTCCTCCTATGTAATGAATTTCATTGGCGTGTTCTTGAGCTAATCCAGTTCTCCCTCATTCTATTCTCCTTGTTAAGAAAGAGATTCTTTATATTCCTAATGTATTCAAAAATACAGAACATTTGTTCCCCAAACGTCAGCAAGCATCTCCCAAGACCGATTCTTGGATTTAAGCCGTCATCAGTGGGGCTCGAGCTGAACGTTCAGAAAGCGGGCTGAGGAAATAACCAGAGGTACGATCGTATATGTTGGCTATTTCGGATGAAGTCTGTAATAGTATGCAGCTCATACCATCCTGTGGTGAACGTCCACGACAAGCATACTGAGCGAAACTGTCCGTGACTCATCCAGACCCTATTCATGTACCACTATGCATGAAAAGATGCAAGTGGGCTCGGGGAGAATATTAAAAATATTCAAAAAGAAGGAGACGTTAGCGATAATTACCTCAAATTTTGTATCGTCAATGTAATTTTCTGCGTCGAATTGTTGACAATGAATCGTGAAAATATCGATAAAAAAAGAAAATGATCCATAATTTGTGTTATACTGAGAATGTTTTCCGGAAAACTGGAAATTTTTTTCTAAAGTTTTAAAAAATATCAGCGTTAAAAACTAGTTAAAATTTTGATATATATTTTATAAATCAGGAAAATAATTTTCATAAATACAATTAACGATTCTACATGTAAGTTCCTTACAAAATTATTAAATCGCCAGTCGAAATGCTATAATAAGAATAAAACTTTTAAGCAAATTTCTGTAAAAGTATATTAGGCAAATTATTTGGTTATTGGTAATTGGTTATTATTTAATGAATAAACTACATACAAAACTAATAAACATTGTTGAAACAATAAAAAAAACTGTGAATCAGCCAAAACAATGGCAATGGCAATGTTATATTGACTAATTGAGATGATGTCTACATGTTTGCGACAAAAATTATTATAAGGTGTGTGTTTAAATTCCATTTAAAACCAAAATTTCATTATATATCCGAATTTCATGATATGCTTGTTAGTTGCGAAGAAGCAGACATTAGATTAGAAATATACCAGGACTTTTTCGGTATGTTATTTCAACATATAATTTAATAAAAAAATGTATCATGTGTTTCCTAATATCATGTGAATGATATTACTTTATTATTAAAACGTGTTATGATATGAAAAATTAGCACCAGTAATTTCAGCTGATGCATTAAACGATATTATTGTGTCATTTTTGTTTTTTTTTGTAGAAAATCAACCCAAATTTATGCTGAAACATATAGAATATGTGGCTATAAAAATACTACATTTTTTTCAAATAATACCTTAAGAGGAACAATGAAACAAAAAACAGAATAATCCTAATAAATGGCGACATTGCCAGTTGTAAGGAAAACCAAATTATATTTTCCGCGGAAATGGTTACATGTTGGATACATGTTTTAAGCAGACTTTTTGTTTAAAACAATGAAACAACTCGTTGGTTGTTATTGGAGAAAAAATGGACCTATAACAACTGTCTTGCACTATAATCGAGCGACACATTCTTTTGGGTTGAGACATAAAGATCCGCTGTATTTTTTGCGTATTTTTCGCTTATAAAAATTGATCTTTTATTTTTTTTTTGATAAAAATATTCTTCGATATTTAATTCATAAAAATGCGTGTCGAAAATTATATTCACATTCGTCATATTATGCTCAACTAATTTGAAAAATGATGGAAAGCGTCAGTGACATTCAGCGATCTCGATAAACTTTTTGGTAAGGGGACAATCAGCGAAAGACAATATCAGGAAGATTTGCCCGGTTCCGGTCAGGTGATACCACGTTGTAGGGTAACTCAGACAAAGGTCGACCATAGGATTTCGACAATCAGGCACTTTTGGCAACCGTGGAAGTAAAAAAATATATTTATTGGATTTTTATACAGATGAGTGTCAGTAGTGGGAAGTACGGATAAAAAATAGCTAAAAGAAATCTGACCATCAACAGCGACATATATCTGGTCCAACTCAACCGGATCCATGAAGACATTAACAATAAAATACCCCAATAGGAAATGGGATCTGGTTCCTCATTCTCCTTACTCTCCTACCAAAGCTTCCACGTACTCGTCGTTCACCGTGCGCAACAAAACTGGCAGGTGGGCAAACTTAACGATGACTTCGATGAGTTAGTGGCCGATGTCAAAGCGTGGATTGTGAACCAGAACCAACCATTACAGTATGTGGTGAAAATGCTCCATAATAATCATTTAAACAGGTCTATGTTGTATTAGTATATTTCATTTTTTATTTGTGTCTAAAAACCGCGTATAATTGTGCATCAACTTAATATCTCAATATCAGAAAATCAAATTACTTTCGTGAAACTGTCCATTAACTAATTAAATTATCGATTAAAAAAATAACGATTTTAAAATATCGTCCAATATTTCACTATTCTATATTTTTACGCTCAATTACAATGTATAAATTTATTAAAAATATCAAAAAGCAAGAAAAAAATGTTTTTTGAATATTTTATATATCATCCACGAACTCAGTGTGCAATTTTTATACAGACCTGGTACCGGAATGGGGCCTGGGACGCGTCATGAATGATTTCACAGAGTAGTATTGTTACGATCCGCAGGATGGTGTGAACTGCTGAATCTGAATGAATGAAATGCTGCTTTAAATCCGACTTGGCTAATATATATGGTCAGGAGCTTTGGTTAATCCTTCAGTTACTTTCGAACGTTCAACTTGAGCTCGACTGATGACATCTTAAGATCAGAAATCGATCTCGGGAGACGCTAGTTGACGTTTGGTGGCAACTGAAGGAATGGGTACTTTTTACGCAGAGCACGGGAAAAAATGTACCTTGTTTTTTGAATATTTCTAATATTCTCCAGGAGCCCACTGTGGAATTTTTCATATAACTTTAGATTATGTGGAAAAGGAAAGGAAATGGTTTATGGCTAGAGGCGCATCAGTATCTTAGGCTATTTAGCGACATGTCCTAAAGTTTAACGTGGATTCCCAACCACGGTCATCAGCTACCGACAAACCTAGGCCAGCACCCCCCTCAGGCTATAAACCCTTAGTTATGGGCCTACCCATAAGTCTATCAGGAAGCCTATCGACTGGGGAGTGACCAACGTAGAAGACTTCTCAGAACGCATCCGGCCTTACCCAGACTTTAACTGGCGTGATTGAGGGGTAATTTGTTGTCGGATTTTACACTCCTGGCTATAAACAATCATAGACATTTATATGTAGAAATGTGTGGGCGTGTGTGTGTAATGTGAGTGTATATAAGTGTGTGTGTAGGTTAGGAAGTAAGATGGACAGAAGAATTAAAGAAAAACACCCATCCGAACGCTGGAATCGCTATCTTTCGATCTATATATATATATATATATATATATATATATATATATATATATATATATATATATATATATATATATATATATATATATATATATATATATATATATATAAATAATAGATATGATAAGATATATAATATATATGATAGATATATAAAATATATATATATAATATATATATATATATATATATATATATATATATATATATATATATATATGATAGATATATAAAAGAAAGCTAAATCCACTTAGCGTCTGACTTGTATCAAGCGGCTGAGTGGTCAGCGTCTGTTCACCAGTCTCACCCCTCCAGTCTTAACCTCTGAACCGTCATGGTTCAAACCTTTAATTCAAAGTACAAGATGAAGCGTTCTAGTAATTACAAAATTACCCAAGGAGGTAGACAATCCTCTGCCAGCTTTGCTGGTACAACCGGACTTTCGGATTCTGGGGCGTCCGGGCTTAAACGCAAAATCTTTCAGAGGGAGTCGGAGACCTCTGGCCAACGTCTGAAACCGAAAATAAAAACTTTCTTTGGAACGGTAAATATCAATTCTCTCCTGCGTCCAGGAAAACTACACGAATCGGGGCGAACATTAAATCAGCAAAAAATCGTTTCTTGCAAATTTTAGATTTGCAAGAAACCTGATTGATAGATGATAACACCTTGGAATTCGGCAACTACAGACTTTTTAAAAGTAAAACAGACAAAAGAATACTCAAAAATACACCACATCTCGGTGTTGCTTTCGCTGTCTCAAGAAACATTCTTGGTTCTATAACAAATGTCCAGCCAGTAAATAATCGACTTATGACACTATCCCTCAAGTCTGCTAACAAAAACTATACATTAATCAATGCACACCTCCCAGTTAACGAAGAAAATAAATCTAATCCTGAAAAAGTAAATAAGTCCTGGGAAATTCTGGAAAAGACTATCTCTGAAATTCCCTCTAACCATGTAAAAATCCTATTGGGTGATTTCAACACCCAACTAGGGAAAGAAAAAAGTACAGGAAAACAGTCGGCAGTTTTCCCGCTCATAAATGGACTAACCATAATGGTAGAAGATTGGTTGAACTATGTTCGCAGTTTAATCTAAAATTAATGTCAACCCATTTTAAGAAGAAAATAACAAAACAAAAGACCTGGAGGTGCCCAAACACGTACATGGGTGAATTTCAAATTGACCATGTTGCCATTTCGTACCCCCATTATAAAGAGATTTTGAATGTTCAAGTCAGAAAAGGAGCAAATATAGACACGGATCACTACTTGAATAGAATCAAACTTAGCTTAAAACCTCGAAAACTTATTCAAAAGGGGCTGCTAGTACCAAAGTTTGACCCAACGAAAATAAAACCAACCCTAACAGAAGAGCTTGATAAACAACCTGCGCAGAACTGGCAAGAATTAAAACAAAAAATTATTAAAACAGCCTTAAAGTTGGTCCCTTTACAAAAACGTAGAAAAAAACCGTGGTGGGATGAAGATTGCGAGCAAGCTGTATTAAGCCGAAGTAAAGCATTCAAAGATTGGAACAGTCAAAAAACAGCAATAAACTATAACATCTTTTTGGAAGTAAGAAAAGAATCATCGAAGCTAATTAGACAAACTAAAAGAAAATATGAAAACAATCAACTTAATGAAATAGAAAAAGATTTCCAAAAAAATAACACCCGAAACTTTTACAAAACTTTTAAAAATAAATTAACAGGCTATCAACCGCAGAGCCTATGCTTTCAAAAGGAAAACGGAAAACTAACTCTAAATAACCAAGACAATTGCAAAGAACTTGCGAAAT
Source organism: Cosmopolites sordidus (assembly GCA_031761425.1). Classification (NCBI taxonomy): domain Eukaryota; kingdom Metazoa; phylum Arthropoda; class Insecta; order Coleoptera; family Curculionidae; genus Cosmopolites; species Cosmopolites sordidus. Next base: position 412,456 of record JARFXV010001218.1, read on the forward strand.
ATTTTGAACAAATACTAAACTGTCCTGAGCCCTTAAACAAATTACCAACACTAAACCCTAAACAAACAAACCCAGATTCATTACCACCGAACGAAGAGGAAATACTTAGGCAAATCAAGCGGCTTAAAAATAACAAAGCTTCTGGTGAAGATGGAATCACTGCTGAACTTTTGAAATCCGCTGGTCCAGGTACAATCAAGGAAATAACCAAAATTCTACAAGAAGTTTGGCGAACCGAACGGATTCCGGAAGACTGGACAGATGTTCTAATCCATCCACTACATAAGAAAGGAGATAGAACGGATGTAAACAGCTATAGAGGAATATCTCTTCTCCCAGTTTGTTACAAGATTCTATCTCAATGTCTACTAGACAGAGCACAGGGACAGTTAGAACCGAACATTGGTGAATATCAGGCAAGTTTTCGACCGGGCAGATCCTGCCCTGAACAGATCCTGAATCTAAAGTTGATTCTAAGACTCAACTGTACAATAAAAATCTCGTCTGTACATTTGTGGATTTCAAAAAAGCATATGATTCTATTGACCGCGAATCTTTATTCCGAATCTTGAAAGAACAAGGACTAGATCTGAAAACGCTGGCAATTATTAAAGCAACGTTAACTAACACGAGGTCAAAAGTTAAATTCATGGGTGACATCTCAGAACCCTTCGAAATTAAAACTGGTGTGAGACAAGGGGATGGACTCTCGCCACTCTTATTTAACTGTGTTCTAGAAAAAGTAATACAGGAGTGGCGTGAAAAAAAGTCGGCACTGAACCAGCCCATCAAACTGGGGAGAACCAACATCAAAATTGATTGTTTGGCATTTGCTGATGATCTAGCAATTTTAGCTCAAGAAGTATTAACGGCTCAAAAACAGATTGAAATCCTAAAAGAAACAGCAGAAAAGGTAGGACTCCAAATATCCTTTGAAAAGACACAATACATGACCTGCAATAGACTAAGAACACCATTTCTAAAAACAAAATATGATAACATCAGACGAGTCTCTCAATTCAAATATTTGGGTGAAATAATCATGGAAAATGGGTTGGAAAAAGCGGCCAATAAGGGTAGATGTCAAAAAATGGAAACGGCATTGAGACTTACACAAAATATTTACAACAAAAAATGCCTATCTAAAAACACAAAACTGAGACATTACAACACGGTTATTAAGCCAGAATGTCTATATGCTGCAGAAACGCTAATTTTGAGTAGAAAGAGGGACATTGAGGACATTGAAAAGAAGGAAAGAAAAATCATAAGAAAAATCCTAGGCCCCAAACAAATAAATAGCACAACATACCGACTTCGAGAAAACCAAGAAATCAAACAATACACAGATATACATAGCGATATGAGAAAAAGAAGACTTAAGTTTTACGGACACATCAAACGGATGAATCCGAGTAGGCTAACTAGACAAATAGTCGAATTTTATGAAAATAGGAGTAGAGCTAAAGTAGAAATAATTAAATGGATTGCGGCAATTAAAGAGGACCTAAGATCAGCAAATATTACACAAAGTGAAATTCAGGATAGAGGTTGTTTCAGATACAAGGTTAACGTTTGGAAGGTTGGCCAGAGAGAAAAATGTAGGAAGACTGGAACAACTTGGTCTGACGAAAGGAAAAAAGCTCATAGCGAAAGAATGAAATTAGTATGGGCTCAAAGGAAGGCTAACAACAACAAAAGCCTCTAATTGTACTTCGCGTGGTCCACCAGGGCCCATACGTGAATAATATATATATATATATATATATATATATATATATATATATATATATATATATATATATATATATATTTGTATATATATATATATATATATATATATATATATATATATATATATATATATATATATATATATATATATATATATATATATATATATATATTATGTGAGGTAAATATCTAAATTAAGGTGGGATGTTTAATAAATGATTTAACTCACTTTAGCTATATTCCCTTTATAGTAAAAAAAAGATACTAAGTTTGGGGGGGGGGGGGGGGCGTTTTATAAAGACGAGACGGGAATAAAATATATAAGAAGACGATTATCCTATTTACTAACATGTTTCTCAGCGAAAAATCCAAATGATAGCGATTTATATTCGTTAGGTGGTAGACTCATAAAAACGATAAAAACTTCTATCAACCAAATAACTTATGGAACAGCTAGAGTGAAAAATGTTTTTGTACTAGCGACCGTTATCAACATGAAAGAGCACAAAAGGAGAACAGGTGCGTCGTTTGCTTACACAATAATATTTTATACCTAAAATCTGTCAGCTACACGGGGCTAAAATGCGTAATCAAAAGATTTATATGTAGAACATATGTGTTGTATAAGTCAAGGTATATTATAAATAAAAAAAGAAAATATTCATGGACGTCCATCAAATTTAATGCTATAATTTCTAAGTCATTTACACTAAGGTAGTAATACTGTAGTAATGTTTCTAAGAAAAGTCATATTCAGCGACTTTGTAAATTTTAAGGCAACAAATAACTAGTGCAATAAACAAAGTTAAATCTCTACCGGATATAATAATATAACAGAAACATAACAGAAATATAACAGAAACAACTTAGAGAAATATTACACTCGAAGAGATTTACTAATAAACAAAAAATCCCTTTTTTTAACTTTTCGACACGCGTTACATTAACCAGTTTAACATCATCAGGAGATGGTTCAGTCTAATTCTAAAACTAAACTATGTTCTATTTATATGACAACCGTACCTAATGAAGTGTTTAAAAATCATGAACTGTAAAGTTAATCAAGAATCTCTCTTACATCTAATATTTTCACGGACGGTCGATAATGTTTCTAAATCATTCCGGATGTCGATACGTTCATTATGTGAGGAGTCACGACGTTTCGCCAAAATCTCATTTGACATTTTCAAGTGTTATCCACTTCGAGTGAAAAGTCCAACTGACGTGCACGGGTCGTTGCGCTCGATATTATCGCCAGCCGGCGACTGCGCAGATTGTATCGGGGTAGTTCGGGACTATTTACGGCGCTCGGCAACGCTTTCGGGCGTCCATTTATTGATTTTCTCCTCATCGTCACGTTGCCGTATTTCTTCTTTTTTCAGAAAGGATTTTCATACTTTCGGAATGTCGCGAGCGTCGTTTTGTGTCTTTAGCTCACCTCTTTCTTCTATTTCAAGTGCTTCTCTGATTGTTCGGACCTTGTAATTTTCACTATTCGCTATTTCTTTGGCTCCTTCAAAATTGATTTTATGTCCTGTTTGTATATTGTGCTGAAACAGAGTGGAAATGGTTTGTTTGATTTTTAAGTTGCTTTTATGTTCCTATATTCTGGCTGAGATTCATATGGTTTATTTGTCCTATGTATGTTTTGTTACAGTCGGAACAAGATATGCTATATACCCCATAATTTTCCAGTTTAATTTTATCCTTGGGGGTTTTTTAGGATGTTTGCGATAGTTTTATGCGGCTTATAGATAGTTCTGATCTTATATTACCCTAGTAGTCTGCCTATGTTATCAGTGTTTTCTTTTACGTATGGTAGCAGGACCTTTAGTGCATTTGGTTCCGTATCCTGTATATTCTGTATGTTTTCCCTGGTTGGGCTTCCTGATGGTAAATAGCCTTCCTGATATAATTAATTGAATATGCATTTTGACTAAGGGCTGTGGAAATTTTTGGTAGTTCCTGTTTTGTGCATCTGGTAGTGTCAGTCGGAAGGATCTGTAAATCAAGGTGTTCGTTACTGTTTGGATTTGAGAATGATGATGATGGGATTCGGCGGTGAGGTATCGATCAGTGTAAGTTGGTTATATATATATATATATATATATATATATATATATATATATATATATATATATATATATATATATATACAAAAATATATATATTACATCTAATATTTTCACGGATGGTAGATAATGTTTCTAAATCATGGGCAATCCAGAACTGTGATTGCTCCCATATTTTATCTGGGCAATATATTCTTTATATCTGGTTAATATAGATCTTTTAGTTTGGCCAATGTACCTTCGACCACAATGTTGACAACTAATTTTGTAAATCTCCGATTTTGGTCTAGTTTATCCTTTGGCTTACCCAGGACTTCTCTTAACTTATTATATGGTCTGTAGATTACTTTAATGTTTGTTCAAAATCTTATCTAATCGTCGTATTAATTGAGCATCAAACGGTATTAACATGAATTTTGTTTTGTTTTGTTAAATTTGAAAAGTCAAACATTCTTTGATTAATTTCGTTAACTTATCCTTTCTAATTAATCTATTTAAAATGTTCTTATTATAGCCAATTATATTTATTTACTATAACTATCTTTGTTTAAAGGAAAATTAATTAATCCATCAATCCTAAAGTTTAAACTAACCATTTTGCAGTGGAATTTGGAAATGGAATGGAATCATTTTGCAATGATTTCAATCATTATGAATGTATCTCGAAGTGGTGGTGTTTTTCCTAGAGATAACAAAATCCAACCTATTTTTATTATTCCTACTCGCCAAAACATCTAAAAATGGTAACAAATCATTGTTTTGGAGTTCATACGAAAATGTTTCAATTTGGAATTTACCATTTAAGTTCTAAACCATTTTTTCTAAATTTCCATTATTTGTAACAAAAACTGCAAACACATCATCCACCTATCTTAGTCACACCTTTCCTAACTGAATTCCTCCTTGGCTACAGTTTCAAATTTGCTCTGGAACGTTTTATCAACCTGAAAATATTTAGTATATTCCAACATTTTTTGCAATTTTTATGACCTTTGTCATTTATTGACCAGTCTTTATATGACCTTCTAAGTAAAACTTCGAAAAACTCCGGTAAGTGCTAAATACCAGTTTCAATACCGGATACCGTATCCTCCAAAGATTTGTAGCATACATGCGATGCAAAATTGAGACTTTTACTTAAGAAACCTAGTTTTGGCATATCGAACGTCTGTGTTGAAAGATTTTCTACGATCAATTCTTCTACTGGAACCTTTGGTGTGAAACACTAAACTTGAAGAGGTTTACTACTAAACACCAAAACACTTTTTTTGAACTGCTCGACGCTCGTTTCGTTAACCATCTTAGCATCATTAAGAGATCCCCGATGATGATGAAGAGATCTCCTGATGATGCTAACATGGTTAGCGAAACGTGCGTCGAGCAATTCAAAAAAAGTGTTTTGGTGTTTATTGGTAAATCTCTCCAAGTTTAGTTTTAGATTATCTTCGATATTGATGCTTCTTTCAGGAACATGCCCTCCTGATTGCTTAATTTAGAATTTTATAATTGTTTTCCCTTGTTTGTAAATAAAGGATTGCACTTCAGTCCCCAGGAGTTTAAACCGATTTCAACTTTTTGCTCTTACAAATAAATATTCTTTTTCTAGTATTAAGGGGATTCCACGGCGAAATATTCAGTCGACGGTTTATAACATATACTTTAATATCATTAGAATAAGTAGCGAAATTAAGGCAATTTTAAAACATTATTTTAAAAAGGGACTTCAAAGCGACTAACTCCTTCGATCAGGACTTCCACGGCATCTCGATGGCGTAGCTTTAAGAGCATAACAACAAGCATTAGGAACTAAGTAATGTCTGTCTAATTGACTTGAAAGATGAAGAACGCCCAAGTCAACCGAAAATAATTGAAGATGCTTAATTGCAAGCATTGTTGGTATACGACACGCAAACTAAACAATATATAACAGAGAGGTTAAATGTTGGTCGCCGCACCATTTACGGTCATTTGCATGCTATAGGAAAGCTCCAGAAGGCAGGAACATGCGTACCACATCAGCTGAATAGCAGAGAGACGTAATAGCGAAAAAAGGTGTGTGGAGTTTTGCTTTCTCGGCATGAAAAGACTTTTGTGCACTGGATCGTGACTCGAGAGGAAAAATGGACATATTTCGAGAACCCAATACGCAGAAGATTATGGGTTGATGCAGGACAATCATGAACATTCACCACCAGACCGAATCCCTTTGGGAAGAAGATAATGCCGTGTATTTGGTGGGATGTGGGTGTGGTGTACCATGAGCTTCTGAAACTAGGAGAACAGTTAATACCGTTCGAAAAGCGGCGGTACATGATACGGAAAAGTGATTTTGCAGCACTACAAAGCCCCATCACACACAGCGAAGACGGCCAGAGACACCATTTTTGCATTTGGCTGGAAACTCTTGCCCTACACGCCGTACTTACCAGACTTGGCCCCTTCCGACTACAACTTGTTTTCATCGATATCTCATCTATTTTTCATGAAACACTTTAAGATGTCGAAAAATGGCTTGGACCTCCTTAAAAGATGTACCGTTTTTTCTGGAAGGTCATCCACAAACTGCCAGAGAGATGGGAAAAATGTGCATCTATCGATGGCCCTACTTTGAATAAGCCATTTTTACCTTTCTCGCAAATTTAACGTTATTTGTAAGAGAAAATTTAGAATTATTACCTGGTAACAAATTATACTATACATTAGTGTTATACTATAATGAGTATGTGATGGAAGAAATTATTAGATTAATTCAATTAAAATTCTGAAAGTGTTCCCATGGGCTTATTGCTTAGATCACGAAAGCCTTTTTTCAAAGTTCATTGAATTACTTGATTGCTACCATCATCGTCACGATCATTATCATCGTCATCATTATTCAGCCATTATTTTTTATTTTTTGTCGAACATGAATTTCTTCTTTACGTATTCATTGTATTCTTATTATTCGCAGTTACTATCCAGTTGGTACAGATTATTTACCATGGCATATGTTCATCTTGTAAGTGATAATCTCTTGCTTATTTTATCTGCTGTTGATTTTCACTCCATTAGTCTTATGGACTACCTCCCTTCGATCAATCTTGTTAGATGGGCAGAACATGTCTACTTTGTCCTTGTAATTCTGTCTATAATGTCCTTTATTCGATCTTCTACGAATTTCTTCGTTTCTAAAATGATGAAATACGATATAATTAATTCGAATATTTAACTCATACGATTAATCCAAGTGTAAAAATAATTCGTTAATCTAATCATTGACAATTAAAGGTATTATTTGACTGGTGGAATTTTACTTTGGTTTTAATAATTTGAATACTGCATTCAGTATCAGCAGAATTTTATTCTATAAAAAATCCTTTCGCGCTATTTATAAAACAATTTAGAAACTATTTTTTAGTTAAAGCAATAAATGCAGCAATCAATAAATCAATTTTCTGGTTTTTTTCAAGAGGTTTTAGGTTTTAAGTGGTAATGCTCTAAGAAGTATACCCAACCCACAACTTTCAAGATTTGTAATTTATTTTGTTTTTCAAGATATGTATTTTCTTTTCATAAGAACCTGGTATGCTATATACACACTTTCTGCAATAATATTTTACAACTCCTTTGGAAAAGCTTCAGCAGCCTCCTTGTCAGTTTTTATACGAGGGTTGCTCTTTATGTATGCGAAATTGGCAACAATGGTGTTGCTAGGCGCCATTTGACAAACACATCGTAAAGTTTAACATTATTGACTGAAGATTTACTCTGAACGTTTTGTGATACGGATGCTATTTATGTTGTTTAGTGACTTCAACATTCTCTCATTCCTGAGAACTTTCGTGCGATGATTTACTACGACTTTCGACGTGGATTATCTCAACAATAGTGCACCCATCAACTCACTTCGACTTTTGGTAATGAAGCACCATCTAAAACCACTGATTTAGTCAATTCAATCGTAGCCGTCGATCGCTCACAAACGAATTTAGAGAAGGTCGTCCAAAATCGGTTATTGTACCAGAAAGCATCGATACTGTGCGCGAACTGAAAAAGCAAGATCGTAATGTAACATACCGTGAGATTGGCGCATCCCTGGGTAGGGATGAGGCATCCAATAGTATGATAACGGCTTAATTTAGTATAACAGCCAGAAATTAGTATAACGAATAATTTAGAATAACGGATGTACCATACTTGCACATGACAGTAAGGTTAGATGTGCATTTTTTGCTAAAAAAAGGAAAGAGGAGATACTCGACAATTTACATATTTGCTTGATTTGATTCCATGTAACTTCTGGCTATTCCAAAAACTGAGACTGGCTTTGAGAGGAAATCATTTAGACACAAGAACATCCTACAGGCTACTAGCGTGGCTGTGATGGCTATCTTCAAAATTGACAGTCAGAAGTGGCCTAAATGCCTTTACAGTCACTTACAGCTGAAGCATTTGACTTATATTTATATATTGACTCAAAAAGAGTTTATTTTAAAAAACGTGTTCTATTTCAATTCGAATTAGTTATTTTTTATAATTTCATATACCCGTGATATAGATATACCCCAGACATCATCTTTTCAGAATATATTCTATTTTTTTACATTCTACTTCCGCTGGGCTATTCATCATGTGCAAACTTCTAATATAGTATTAAAAAGACACAATAGGTTGCTATTTATAGTAACGATCTGTAGTCAGTTTTATTCCTTGGAGTGCAGTTGTACTCTTCCCGGTAGTTAACGGCATGCATATATTTTTCATATGTTAACGAGCCACTGGGGTACAAATACATCCCAGTTAAATGACAGGAATTTCCCGCATCTCGGCGTCTATGCGCTCAGGGATTCCCAAATTATTTTGCAGCGGTAATGTGTACCTGTGTGTGTATAACTACATTGCGTCAGTCTGCTAGGTACCGTTGTTTGTATCGATTATCGTTTGTGTTGTGTTTTATATATGTGTTTCTAAAACTGAGTCAACGAAAGAAATTTCTTAATGAAAATATGTTTATCGATAAACTATTAGCAGTGCTAAAAACAAAGCACCACGATAGGTATTTTGATAATTTGCTATTAGAGGATAGTGTTAATGATATCTGAGAAATCAATATAGTGCCTTAACCCTATGAAAAAGTGACATTTTGCATGTTACTGGTATTAAAAATGAGGATGTACATGCGACGGATATTTTCAGTATATATAAATGATTTCAATAGACATAATAGCGATAGGGCAAAAATTGAGTATATTTAAATATACATTTAAATACAAAATACATTTAAATACAAATAATGTTGTTTTTTGATACTTCACAAAACCATATTATATTTAACAATTAATACGAAGGTTGTTTTTTATATATGCAGAATTTGCAATAATGACATATATACATATACATCGTAAAGTTTGCTATTGTTCACTGTATACGTACTCAGAACGTTTTGTTATTAGCGACATGAAAATTTCATCTCAATCAAAAAATGGAATTAACTCGTGAGAATTTTGGTCATCAATCTACTCACTTCGACTTTTGATAATGAAGCACCAACTAAATCCATTGTATATCACTGGTTTAGTAAATTCAATCATAGCCGTCGTTCGCTCACAGACTAATTTAAAGAAAATCGTCCGAAATCGGTTATTGTGCCAGAAAACTCGACACTGTCCGGGAACTGAAAAATCAAGATCGTCATTTGGACTTAGCGTAAGATTGACGCATCCCTGGGCATTAATATAACAAGCATAAATAAGATTTTACATGAACGTTTAGCCGTGAAAAAGATGTGTGCGCGTTCGATTCCGTATAATTTGATAATCGCTCAAAAAAGGTTCCTGTCGATGGGGACAAAGAAATGCTCAAAAAAAAACAATCTTGTGTACAACACCTCAAAAACCGTGTATAAAATCTACATAGGTGAACAAATTTTGGATCTATGCGTACCAGCTCGAAAATAAACAGAAGTCGACAGTGTGGGTGTTTCAAAATGAGCCAAACTCAACAAAAATTGTTCGCGCAAGAAGTACCTCGAAGCAAATAGTCGCTTGTTTTTTGAGATAAATGGACATGTGGCTATACTGCTTTTGTTTGCCAGAAGTCTTTGAAGAAATAAGAAAAAACAACCAGCGACGCAGAATCATTCTTCGAATGATTTGTTTTTGTTCTATATAGACTAATTAGGATCCCAATGTTCACATTTCTGTACAATTTGGCCTAGAGGTTGTTTTCTCTAATAAAATAATAAAAATTATTAAAAACTTATATTTGCTGGAAATTAAATTGAGGTATTTTTTAAGTTAATTGAATAAAATTGAATAATAAAATAAATAATTGAATAAAAACTAATAAAATTTATCTATTTGTGAAAGTTTAAAAAACAGTTTATTTCTTTCATAATACACAAAAATACATTGCAAGTTATACATCTTATTCGCGTTCTGCTTGTGTATTTTGTATTCCTGCATCTTTTAGCGTCTTGGAGATTCATGGCCTCTGGTAAATGCGTGCCGATCTGTCGAATTTCTTTACGGAGAACTGCAACGGACCCCGGACGGCCAACAGAAGAACAGTGCCGGTAAAATATCTATCAAAATAAACGTTCGTTCCAGAACTATCTCGAACCAACTGCATAACTGCCCTTCCTCTATTGCCCAACTTGAATCCTCCGTCTATCTCTGGGTATAGGGCGGTATTTTTTTTTTGTTACACTTCTAAATCAAGAATTAGACCGTTGGACCAGCACAACACATACACTGTCAGTCCAGTAGGATAGGGCTTTCGAGGAACAAATTGCCTTACAGCGACTTGTCCTGCAAACGGTATAATTTGTTCGTCAATACATATATTTTGAGATCTTGGCAGAGAAAGAACTTTTTTCGTAAAAGTTGATATTAACGGCCTGATTTTCCATAAAAAATCATTTTGTTTCCCTTCATTGGTCACTGCCAAGTTGTTGACCTCATGTATGGTATTGCCGATGGAAAATAACCGGGTTCTGGTCATGGCTGTCGCAATAAGTGAAACTTTAAAATCACCCTCCCAGTACATCCTGATATTTGGATATTTCATTGTATATTACATTGATACTAAAATATCAGAAAAATATTCGCAAAAGTATTTAATTGGTGACTTTTCCATGAAAACAGGTTCCACTGAGCTCTGCTCAACGTTAGGAAAAAGTGGATCTAGTTCTTCAGAATTTTTCCTATCTAGCGAAATTTCACGCTCTGTATTTGATTTACGTCTTCCCCACTGAGCTCTCCCTCTCTGTGCTTTCCCCCTCTGTGCACTTTCCTTTCCACCCTTTTTAGGGCTTGTATAACTGACTTTGTCAATTCAACAAAGATTTCATCACTACGTGGTGAAGCATATGAAGTTGAACCGGAAGTTTCATCTGGTTCACTTCCTATCAAACTAGGTACTTCATCACTCCCATCAGAATAATTGCATTCATCATCAATGTTTGAAGGAATTTCTTGAGGATCGAGGATATAGTCTCCATCAAAATCATCGCTACTAACATCGATGTCACTCTCATTCAAAGTAGAGAAGATTTCGTTAACATCATTTAGCTTGAATAAGCGCCTTCTTGGTCCTAAAATTGAAAAATTAAAATCATTAAAAAATAGAAGAAGTAATTTTGTAACCTAGCATACACGTTTGTGGATAATTGATAAGAGTGATAAGAGGCTCAAGTCCAAACGTACACATATGTGTACATATTTTATCAACAAATGAATTTTCTAACATAAAGATTAGTTATTCTAATAAAAACAGTCTGAATATTTAATCTGACTATTTATTCAATTAATTATCCATCAAAAGCTAATAAATAATAGTTAAAACATTTATTTAAGAAGACTTGCATCAAGACTCGCGAGAACTCGAAGCAACAGGTTGGTTTATTTTCAACCATCTTGCTGTTATCACGCAGTGCCTCCTTGTTTGGAAGATAATAGGTATTTATTTTTTACCACTAGGTAGTAGCACTAGTTGGACCTAGATTTGGCGGTAAATTCAAATGTATAGTATTCCCGCGTCTCTGAAAATTTGTACACAAGTGACACTGGGTTTGACGAGAATATGTATATATATATATATATATATATATATATATATATATATATATATATATATATATATATATATATATATATATATATATATATATATATATATATATATATATATATATATATATGATTGTGTTGGCTTCTACTTGATCGAAATTTATTATAACTGTTTAATGAAAGTTTATTTTGTCTATATTTCCAATTAATTATTAATATTTGACGCGTTTTGCTAACACTGTAGCTTCTTCAGAACTGGCTATTTTCGATGCTAAAATAGGTATAAATACAAAAAGTTTCTATAATAAAAATATGCATTTTTTAAGAAATCCACATCGACATTATTTATTGTCTGTACAATTTAATTCAACCAAATAGACCTGAACAAATCCCCTTTACAGAATTTTTCGCGAAACGCCTCAAATGTTAATAATAAAGTGGAAATATATACAAAACAATCTTTCATTAAACATAAATACAATATTTCTTCTAATGCAGTTTTTACAGCAGTCACGTTAAGATTTTTTTCAAGAAGAGAATGTTTCATAGATTTGAAGAGGTAATAATCTGACAGGCTAGCTTTGGAAGAATACCGTGAGTAAGGAAGTACTGCCCAGCCTAACTCTTTGGTTTTTTTTTCGGTGATTCCGGCACAAACAGGTCTTGTATTGTCATGTTACAAAATAACACCTTCTCAATTAATTACTTTTCGATGTTCTTAATCAAAACTGTGTTTAATATATCAAGCTGCGCCCAATAACAATTCAGCACTTCTGGTTTCATTAGAATTTAGAAGCTTATAATGAATTCCTGTAAAACCCTATCATACTTGCAGTTATACTTTCTTAGGGTGAAGATCTACCTTTGGAGTAACAAAAGGTAGTTATTCTGAAGTTAAACCTTGTTTTTCTCATATTAATTGTTGTATAGAATCCACTTTGTATCTCCAATAGCAATTAATGGAAGAATTTTTTTTTCGAACCGTGACAAAAATGCACTGGGGATAGTTACATATAGAATGTTGTTTTCATCTATCTAAAAGTCGAATGATACCTTCATGATACCCTAGTCAATGATACCCTAGTCGAGAATGATACCCTCATTCTCTTTGCAGTTTGTTCAGTTGTTTTAAGGCCCGTTATTAGACTATGTAGTTTTAAGCTTTGTGGCTAATTCCTGGATGGTTTGTCTGGAATCAGCTACAATTTAAGCTAATAATAGATCCTTATAGAACTCAATAGATCTTCCATAGTTTATATCATTAAAAAGATTAAAATAATCGTTCCAAAATTATTTTAAATTAACGCTGATACGTTTAGCTGTCCAAGGCATCAAGAGAAAGGCTATAGAGGTATTCATTAGGGGCATTGTCATGCTTTAGAAATGTATAAAGCATTAAATATGTAATATATAACTTATTGACACTTCTCTCATCCATTCTTATAGGGTTCACCTACTTTTGTCAAAATTTTACAATAAACTTACGAAATAATATATTTAACTAGAATTAACTGTATTATTAAATTTAGGTAGCATGACCAGGCGAACTATGAATCATTCGATCACTAGGAGGAAAACATTCATCCTCATCTTAAGAACGGGTTCTTTCTTTAAGAACTCATCAGTTAAGGTCGGATATTCTTCTCTTGAAGTAATCGAACCAGACCCAGTCGTCTTTAATGACAATCAAGTAGACAGAACTTTAGGCTTCTCTTTTATTTAAACCCAGCTCGCAAGGATGACCATCTCTCGCAAATTGGAGGTTAAATTATGCTAGTAGTATGTCGACCTCTAGGTGGCGTTATCTTATGATGTTCACCTACATTTTCCGATGTTTGGAATTAATTGTTTTTCGAGAGAAGAACATCCGAGTTTAACTGATGAGTTCGTAAGGAAAGAAACCGGTTTTAAGATGCGATCGATTTTTTTCCTCCTAATAATCCAACTAGACATAGTTCATCTAGTCGAATTACATGTATTTAATCCAAGAATGCTTAGTGAGGTTACGAGTAACCATAGAAGAAATTTAAATATGTATAAGTTTTTATGAATGAGTTGGCAACAACGCCGATTTCGCTATGTTTATTTAAGATTAGAGTGTATGTGTTGTTGGTCACACGTGTTTGTTTAGTAAAATAGTTTTAGTTATTTTCTATTTAGGGTGGTGAGTAACCCAGGTAAGCATTTACACTAATTTAATTTTATTTAATAATAACGCAATTTTTTAGAAGGTTGTCTTACCGAAAAATCCAAACTTTGAGGAAACTCTAATACAATGGAATGATGAACTGGATAATGAACCTTACTCGGATAATGCGGGACTCTATACGAAGACAATATTTCAATTCGGTCCGACAGAGAGAACACTTACTCAGCAGAAGAAAGTGGAGAAGAGGTTGAGAGAAAACAATAGCTTCCACGAAAAGCAATAAAAGGGAAAAATAGGTATACTTGAAGCACCGAACTTCCATGTTGTACTCGGACACCTAAACGAAACATTGCTTTACGCGTTCTAGGAACAAAAGATGTGACTAAAAATATTACAACCAAGTTTGAGGCATGGAAGTTATTCTTTAGCGCGGATATTATAGACATTATTGTATATATACTAATATGGAAATACAACGACAAAAGGAGAAATATGTTGGTAATTTTTGATTTGTCAATGATATTGATGTCGACGAGATTTTGGCATTGATACCATTGCTTTATATAACAGGATGTAGAAATCTCACTACAGCAGAGATGTTGTCAAAACATGGAACGCAATTATATCGATGCATAATGAGTGAAACAAGATTTAGGTTCCTGGTATGTTGCCTCAGATTTGATGACAAAACCGTAAGAAACCGAGTAGATAATTAATCTCCAATACGTTGTATATGGGATATATTCATATCTAACTGTACAAGATACGATACTCCTCATAGTTATTGTACAATTGACGAACAATTGTTTGGGTTTCGAGGCAATTGCCCTTTTAATCTATATTTCATTAAAACCTAACAAATATAGTATTAAAGTTATAACGATGTGTGATTTACGCACATATCGTATTTTATGGTAACTGCTATTCCTTATATCGGCAAAGAAGACAGGCCAAATAAAAAACATCTCCCAGATTATTACGTTAAGAAACTGACAGAACACATTCACGGAACAGAACGTAATTTGCCAATAGACAATTGGTTTATTCCAATCTCCTTGGCTGACAAAGTACTTGCTGATTACAACTTGACTATAGTAGGTACTATCAGAAAAAATAATACCAAAGACATTTTTTCCATAATTTCTTCCAGATAAATGAACTGAAATTATATCATATCAGTTTGGATATGACAATCAAAAAATGTTTGTATTTTTCACCCCTAAGAAAGGCTACTTTTGAAATCTTTTGAAAATTGAAAGAAATCTGGGCTATTTTTGTCGACAATGCATACTGGTAGTATAACAGATGAAAACACAAAACCCGGAATAATCAATTTTTATAATTCGGCCAAAGGGGGCGTTGATTATATTGCGTCTCTCGCAAGACACGTCGAGGGCCATTATGCTTTTTTTTTATGGTATGATGGATTAGCAGATGGATCTTGCAAGGCCACATATGGAAAGATGTTTAACAAAACTATTACCTCGAACATTAAAAGAATCTATAAATGATACGTTGTTTATGAATTTAGAAGAAACGGTTGATCCACCACCAATAAAATTGCAGAAACAAATTTGCTGCCCTTTATGTCCGAGAACATGCCGAAAAATAAAAATTACATGGGCGAAGTGTTTTGAAGCTGTTTGTAATAACGACAGAGCTGAAATATGTACTGAATCTTTAAAATAAATTTTGTTTGATTGAAATAAGTGTTTGTTTTTTGTTGTTTAAAACGTTAAACAAAAATATATAACTGGGGTTATAGGAAACCCTACCTACTAATAAAACAGTTAGTTATTGTATATGGCCATTTTGATGGCGGGTCGTAATAACACTGTCCGTAAAAAGAAATGGCCCGTGGACATGGCCTGGCCCTAATCGTCTCTCCTCAACTGCTTTCCTTGTGTTCAACTTGAGCTCTGCTGAAAGGCTAGAAACCGGTCCCGAAAGATACCTGATGGCGCATGGGGGCAGTTGAGCAGAGACGAGTGAGTGGTGGCACCACGTGGACCACGCGTGAAAAATTTCTATACATATTTTTGTCCATGGTCTCGCCGTGGTACATATGCATATATATATATATATATATATATATATATATATATATATATATATATATATGCTTTTTCAGGTTTGTTTTTAAGCCAAATGGTTAGCCAGCCCTTTCAGCTCTTGTATGCGTATTTGCAGCTCCTCTGGGTCTTATCACGATATCATCTGAAAATCTAAGATGGTTTAAGTTTGCACCATTGATCGTTACACCATCATGTTCCCAATTCAGTTTACCGAATACTTCTTCAAGGCCAGCCGAGAAAAGAATAGGCTATATAGCGTTACCCTGCCGTACACCTCGTTCTACATTAATTCCCACTTCAAGATCATCAAGGTGAATAGTCACTGTAGCTCCATCATATATCGATCCCAGTAGGTTTTCATATGCTTTATCTACCCCTGGCTAAGCAGTGCATCCGTTATGGTATGCTTTGAGATAGAGTGAAATGTTTTTTCGTAGTCGATAAAAGCCAAGTATAGTGGCATGGTACATCCGTTGTGCCTTTCTATGGTCTGCTATACAACTTGGATCTGATCCATTGTACTAAATCCCCATCTGAATCCTGCTTGTTCTCTTGGTTATGTGTCATTGAGTTTTCTTAATTTTCTTTTAGATATTATCTTAGTGAAAATTTTGCGCATTACTGATAGGAGGCTTATTGAACAGTAGTTCTTTAAATCTTCCTATGCTCCTTTTTTTATGTAAAAGGGTCACTTCTGCATTTTTCCACAAGTTAGGTACTTTTTGTTCTTTGAGGCATTTTGTAAATAATTTTGCCGGATTTTTGTGTAATGTTTGAGTACCACCTTTTAGCATTTCGATAGTTACACTGTGTTTTCGTGGAGCCTTGCTGTTTTTTATTGATTCTATAGCATTGGTTACTTCCCCCACTAGGATATCTGGCATTTGTTCTTCCGTGGGTATTGTTGTCTTTGATTGATTCTGATCTTCATATAACTGTAAAAACTGTATATATAACTGTAAAATTTTCTGACAACCTCTAACATTTGCGTACGCGTCCTGCACACTGTACCATTGACACGCATTAAGGCATAAATTTGCGTTCTTTGGTTTCTCAGCTTCTGTTTAGCCTTGTTAATTCCTTTGATTTCTTCCAGGGTTTTTTTGCATTAGCTGCACGTTGAACCGGCGGGTGTCCTCTCCGATACGTTTTCTTATAATTTTGCCGAGCTCAGCGTACTCGACCCTGTCAAAAGGACTCCCTGTATTTCTCGTTGTCCATCGTTTATTCATTAAATCCATGGTATCACTGAAGATTTTTGTCTGTTTGAGACATTTTTCTTCTGGTCCTATTGCAGCCATTTGAAGCTCATTGTTGGTGATTTCTTCAAATTGAACTGATATTTCCATCTCCTGCGGATCTTGTAACACAGCAAAGCGGTTCGTCAAAGCAACCTCAAAATCGCTGCCCCTCTTTAGGAATTTCCCAGAATCCACGTGACCCTACTTTTACCATACCATTCTTTCGCGCTCTCTTCGACAATTAATCCTAACTTTTACTGGTATTATTCGGTGGTCACTTCCAACATTAAAATTTTTAAGGACGGTAAAATTACAAAATATTGTTTTATCGTTGGTCATGAAGTAATCAATTTCACTTGTGAGTCCAGATGGACTTATCCATGTCCATTTTCTGCTGATATTTTTCTTATAGAACGAATTCGTAATATAAAGTTCTTGTTCTTCGTAAAATCAATCAATCTGTCACCTCTATTGTCTCGCTCACTAGTTCCATATGGACCAGTTGCATTTCCACCAATTCTTGTTTTTCTACTTCTGGCATTAAAATTACCCATCATGATTTTGTACCTACATTTCTTCTTGTATAAAAGCTGGGCCACATCATGATAAAATTCCTCAACTTCCTCATCCATATGGCTTATAGTTGGTGCATAAACTTGGACGATTTGAAGCCTTAACTTTTTGTTCAGCAGAATGACGCATTGTGCTAGTCGGTCAGATGCACTTTCAAATTTTACTATACTATCCGTTAGCTTTCGATTGATGAAGAATCCAATTCCCCTAATCGTCATTCTCCGTTTCTCAGGTATAGAGTGCGTGCTCAGTTGGTTCCAGTTTCGGGCCCCGATTTTCATAGTTCGTATATTAAACGTAGCAGTGTCACAAGTGCAATGGCGGCCTGATCTAACCCGGTGATTCTTAGTACCCTCTACCTTGGGGATGGTCTTCCCGCAGCCGTAGTTGCCTCTTGGCCTCCGGGGAATGAGGGCCGTGTTTGAGGTTTTACTGTCATATTGAAATACCATATTGAAGGTATGGACCATAATCTGCCACGCTGGTCCAATGCGGGTTGGCAGATTTTGTTTGTCTGATGTCTCTTCCTTGACCTGTCCGCCAGGAGTGACCCTCCCAGGAGCATAGACTCCAGACGGCATATAGCTCACAGCCTACTCAAACCGCTTTACCACGTCAAGGTCTGATCCACACACACACACACAGATATATGTATAGAAATAAAAATATATATTTGTGTTTTCATTTCTTACTCATATAATTATAAGTAAAAATTTGACTTGAGATTTCTAAATCCTCATTTCTTTAACCCCAGTCTTTTTGTAGTTTCTGTTGTATGTATATGATAATTTTAACATGACTTTATATACACTTGAGCATTGTGTTATATTGTTATTTCCAATATTTATCATTGTTAGATATAGCGCAATAAAATTATTATTATTTAGTTATTTAGATAATTAAACATTCTAATTCGCTATTATAATTCTGTTTCCAATATAAGTTTGCTTATAAAACTTAAATTTAATGAACATGATGATTCAATAAAATAAATGTATTTCTGTCTCACAAACTATACCTTTCGGAAGCAATTTACATTTTCACCAACAATGTGACAAACGTGTTGTTAGCGTATTGTTGACCTGTGTAGGATTAAACATGTTAAGTGCCTTGTTTAAAACGACGTTCTGCAACATGAGCGTATAGAGCAAAAGTCTTTTGGTTGACTATAAATTTTCAGCTTAACGTTGCACGATAAAAGTTTGTTCTCGGAACGGCTACTCCGATATAAACTCTGGATAAACTGTGGCCATACACAGTAACAAAATATATTTATGATGCAGAAAAATATCTGCCAACAAGGTAAATGTTTAAAATTACTAACAATATGTCGTGTCTAGATTAAACAATAATTTGACGCCTCGGTGAAATGATTACAATGGGTTGTTGGGAAAGTTTCTATGGATTTTCCATCAGTTGCTTCTTTAAAGTTTGTTATCAAAGATGTGTATTGCTTGTGTATTGGCTGTGTGGTATTTACAACATTTACTTTCATTCGCTATGAATGCCTTTAGTTAGTCAAATTTAAATTTTGTATTAGCTACAGAATAAGTATAATAATTAAGAGAAACCATATTTTAATATTTCACCTAATGTACGAATTACAATAAAGTGGAATTAATGATGGTTTCTGCTTTTAACCTTTTTCTAAATTGAAAAAGGAAATGTGTATTATGATTCGTTTTAACAAGAAGTCTCTAATGAAAGGGCTTCGGAAAAACCAGTATAATATTTAATGGTATCAATTTTAATTATACTTTTCTTATTAAATTTCATGCCGACATGCTTTCGTTCTTTAATTACAAAGTAAGAAAAATTCCGTAATTGTTGCTTAAAGAAGCTTTATATATAACACAGTTAATTTTCGTTTTAAATATACTTCTACTCTAAAATCAGTAATTTAGTTTATATTCCCAATTATATTCATAAATCTAATTAGCTTTATTTCAATTATTAAAAATGAGGTCTTCGCAATTTAAATGATTTATTTATTCAACGACGAAATGTGGACGGGAACGAAAAACATGATAGGAACAGAAATTAACTTGATATATATGTATTTGAATGACAGGCTAATATAAACCACTATAGCCTGTTTATTGAAAAAAGAAACTAAACCCAAATATATTCACGCATATTGCACGTGATCGTTACAGGACCGCACTAAGAACTGTCCTCTTTTTGGGCGGGGTATAGCTAATATCGACAACTTTATCAGCTGTGTCCGTATCAGACATTTTATGGAAACAAAATACAATTATTAATTAATCGAGTGCAATTTAATAAATGAAATAAATTCAGGATAGTGTGTGAGTTACTGCCGCCAACCATGTGTTTCTGTCGAACGATAACCTGCCTATCATCTATGTTTTCATTGGTGGTTTAAATCGGCTCGACCGATTCCCGCCAATAGCAGAGGCGCTCAGTGTTTCTGGCTAAAATGTCACGTGCTGATCACGGGTTGGTCATTGTTTATGTCGAGTGTCTTTTTTCGGTGAATATACTTTAATATTATATATCTATATGTTCTACAGGTCATAGAGCGTTATTGTTTAAACTTCCGTAAGTATTTCTTTGCAATTACAGTCCAATTTTCTCTATTTGTTGGTCTGATCGTTCAGTCTCTAATTCCTATGGCTCTCAAATCTTTTTGAACTTGTTCCACTTACTTCTGCGAGGTATTCCTTTAGTTCTCTTGTTTATCGGTTTTCTCTACAAAGCCATCTGTGTCATTCTCTCCCTTTAAATATTTCTACATGTTTCAACCACCAAATTCTTTGTGGTTTACGGTATATAGGTTCTTTATATAATTCTTATACTTCTTTCTTTGTTTTTCTTTTCCAGCCTTGTTTTGTTTTTGTCTCACTATAAGTAGATTTCAGTATAGTTCTCTCTAATCTGCTCAATAGGTCTTTCTGAGATAATTTTGAGACAAATATTCTATCTGAATATGTTACTCTTAACCTTAATATTATCCTGTATATCCTTATTTTAGTATTTCTAGACAAAAATTTTACATATTTTTGATTCCCTTCACAATTTTTGCTTTTACAAACGTGCGTATACAAATCTATTTGTATATTGCAACGTGTAAATACCATCCCCATTATTTGATATTCTCAGCTCACTTTTTAACGGATTGTCTGTATTTCCCATTATCAAATAATTGATATTTCCCTCATTTATTTTTAAACCTACTTCTTTTCCATCATCTTTTTGAACATTCTTATTAATTCAAATTAAATAAAACAAATTTGTACTTTGTTATTTATCACATATTTTTTTCTTGACTTTGTGACTATAGTTTCGGAAACAATATAACATTTTCAAACTGACTTTAAAAGTGTTAAAATCAGTTTAATAATGTAACATTGTTTACGAAACTATAGCCACAAAGTCAAAAAATTAAAATAAGTGATACATAACAAAATCAAAATTTGTTTTACTAAATTTGAAATATGAACTATCAAATAACCGACAAATCAATCAATTAGAGAGGTCGACATGATTTTTGTAACATTGATGACAATGCTCTTTTTGCGTCTAATTTAGATAGTTATTAAAACACCTTTTCATGCAAATGGCCTAGCAAGTCCAAATTTTAAGTACCTGCTTCTCCTTCATATCATGGGGTCATTGAAATTATTTGTGCTTTACTTTGGACAGGACAATGCGAGAATTACCCCAAGACCATAGAGGGGCTATTTCCACAGTATTCTACGACCCTTTAAGGGCAGTTTTATTGTTTTCTATAGTTTAGTTTGTTTCTGCCTCGTTTACAGTACAGTCAAGTGTTTAGGTCGTTTTTTTATAAAATGGCAAGTTCTAGTCGATTCTAAATCCAGAATGTTTTATTATATATGCGGACGATTTATTTTAAATTCACAAGCTAGATCTATATCTGAGGAACTCAAAAAAGCTTATTTTTTATATTTTAAGTGCCAAATTGGAAATCAAGATAAGAGAGATAATAGTATCAGTGGGAGATTTGTGCGGATTTTAAAGTGATAGGTATATTGCTATGACCTCAAGGGGGTTTTATAAAGTATTGCTGTTTTTTTGTGTCTATGAGACGGTAGAGCAATAAAAACACATTACAGTAAGAAAGATTAGCCTCATAGAACTTCTTTTGTACATGGTACTTCAAACATAAAATATACCCCCCATAAAATATAACCCAAAAAAGGTGTTTCTTTCGTCCTCCATATTCATGGAAAACTGTGTCAAAAACATGGACAAAGAAGGTAATGGTTTCAAGTACCTAAAAGAAACAAATCCTTAATTAAGAAAATGATGCAAAACTAAAAGAAGGCATATTTAATGGACCTCAGATAAAGAAGCTTGTAAGTAATTTCCGCTTTTAAGAAAAATTAAATAAAGTAATTGGCACCCTGTAAGTATTTTGTAAATGTAGTGAAAAGATTTCTGGGCAACAAGAAATATGAAAACTATAAAAACCTCATAGATGAACTCTTGAAAGCCTATGAAATGCTAGGATTTTGTTTTTACACTGCCATTTGGATTTTTTCCGAAAAATTTGGGTGTAGTAAAACCTTAAAACTTATCGTTACTGCTTTTTTTGCGTTTGGACTACTGCTGTTTTTTAAAAAGAGATGATGCTACAAAACACAAGGGGAAACAGTTTTTCCCGCTGACATTTCATGTAAAATATTTTTTATTCACATAATCCTCAGTAATGTCCTTGCATAGATTTAACATGTTTATATTAAATAAATATTAGATTGTAAATATATGTGGTCTCTATTTTTCCCACCACCGACCCGCTATAACAAAAAAACTGTATGTGTTACAGTAGTTAGCTTATTATTTTCGGACTTAGAACTACGAAATACCTCATATATGCCTAGTTTCATCAATGTTACCTCAAAAAAGTTTAAATTTGTTGACTTGTGTTATTCTTATTAATTATTTTTCTGATTTTGCTATTAGGGTCACGTCGTCTACGAAAGCCATGCACTGGTGGTCATTACTGAAGATCGTTCCTTTTCATCCTGCTCTTTTTGACAATTTCCTTGAGAATCAAGTTGGATAATATGGTACATAATGGGTCTCCATCTCTAAGCCCTTTCTTTATCTCAAATTTTTCTGACTTATATCTCTCCCATATTGTTGTGCTACTCGATATTTTAATCGTGATTGTTATCAATTCTAACACTTTTCTTGGTAAAAAAACCTTTCAGCCAGCCAGGAATGGTGTCAAAGTTATTTCCCTTACACCCTCTATACTTATACAATCCAAAACCATATTACAATATATTCGACAATACTATGCATCACATTAAATATTGTTCGAATAACGTAAAAGTTTGGATTTACATTGTTGTCTCTAGCTCACCTATATACAGAATTTGCAGTAGCCTAAATAACCTATATGCCTATGAACCACTTGCATACATGATTTTAATCATCCTGTACAACTATTACAATTAAAATTGTAACGATATTTTGGTCTGGATTCCTAGCCTAGCCACTGAAAAATATATCAGGCATCAAACACAGTAATATTAAAATCTGACTTAAAAACAAATTATTACGGGCATGGCCGAGCAAATGCAGGGAAAAGAATAGTTTTTTAAATAGAATTAAAAAAAACGCATTTTTAGATCACCATAAAGATTTACAAAGGAAGACACTCGACTATTTGAGAAAATGTAGGATGGATGGGATAATGCTACTAACCCTTAAGTTGAAGCACTTAAAAAAAATAAGAAAAGAAAATATAATAAAGTTTCTTTTGGAATTTTGCCTCACTTCTTAATTAACTTTGAATTGAAGCAAGTCGTTCAACTCTACTTGAGCTCTTTTTGTGCACTACATATGCCATACATGTAAAAGAGGATTGGTACTAGTAAAGTTTATTCTTTAGACTGTTTTCGTCATTGCTTAGTAAATTATCAATTTATATATAGTGAAGAAAGTGTGTAAATAAAGTAATGAGAGCAATAGCGTAGTGTTCGATTTGGCAATACTGTTGGTTCCTCTTTTAGAGGGGAGACAGGTCAACATCTGGTGCGTTCTCATTACGAGTAGGAACTCGGTAGTCGGTAGTCGAGTATGAACTCGGTACGAGTAGGAAAGTCACCAGGTGATCTGTAACAATATTTTTTGTGAACCGTTTTTTTCAACTGTATTGTGAAAATGAGTGAAAACAATTTTGAATACCGGTGCGCTATCAAGTTTTGTTTCAGACTTGGACACCCCTAAAAAGTCAAGACAGGTTTCCGTTCGGTTGTTCTTTTGTTCCTGTTAAAAGTTTTTCGGAATCATTTTCTTCATCCCCAATTCATTGCTCAATATCTGACGAATGGTTATGTGAGTCAAATTCAACTCGTTCCCGATCATTCTGACTATCAACCGATGACCAGAGTACTGAAGATCCCAGTTTTTGTAGATCCCGGATTTTGTTGTTCCCGGATTATGTGTTTCTATCATTTCTTGTAGTTCGCGGTATTCCGCTGCGAGGTTCATTTTCGTTCGAGTTTCGGCTTTCTGAGAATGCCTTAAACCACTTGAAAGCCTGGACACTTAACAAAACACTGTTTTTACAGGCCTATTAAAATTTTGCAAAAGTTTCCTGACCTTCGACTCTATTATCTTTCCAGATATGAAGAGTTAGCTGGCTGGAAAGAAATTCATGTTACATAAAGAGATCATCGCCGAAACAGAGGACTATTTTGCCGAGTTCGACAAGTTTTGCAGAGTTTCACAACCTTTTAGGAAAGTATAAATAAGATAAGAAATCGTTGGGCGACGTGTATCGAGCTAAAAAGAAGACTACGTTTAAAAATAAGTCAGTTTTCGATTTTCTGCAAAAGAAAAATCATTTAAAGTAGTAATAGTGCTAGCCTGAAATAAACCTTGATCGCGCACCGTTACATGAAATTGTCATCACTAATTTTCAAAATGCAAATCCGGTTCGCGAAAATAAGTACAATCGATAACCAAACGACTTTAGGTTAATTAAAACTTGTATTGAAATCGCATCAGATGTTGGCCTAGCTCTGATCTGAAGGGCAAGCCAACAGTGCTGCCAGATCGAAAGTTACGCCACCAGTCTGATTACTATATTTATTTACCTCGTAGTGATATAAATAGTGTTAAAATATAATTTAATTATGACTTTTTAAATCATACAATATGCAATACTAAATAATTTTATAATTTAATTCATGAAAGATGTATAACTACACCGTATCAATTGCGGTGCATTAATGTAGATTTTCCAATAAATGTCCATTTTTTAAATTAATTATTCGAAAACAAAACAGCTGACAAGTTAAAATTATTGTTTTAATGTAGTCCCACTATTGCTTTAAAGTATCAAACAACACTGGAAATATACGAGGTAAATTTTTAAAATAAGGTACGTTTTTTAGTTAGATGAAAATTCTATAAATATTATTAAAATATATTTTTTCCATATTCTACGTACCTTTATCTACTTTTCTACATTTTCCATTTTTGTTCAAACATTTGTCATACCGCTCAAGTTTTTGCCCAAGCCCAATCCATGACTGCAGTTTTAACTTCGTCGTCGTTGACCACCAAGGAATTCCTTTAAGCACTCCTTCCTGTTTGTATCGGGCCAAAAATGATAAAGCAAAGCTTAATCTCTTTGTATTGTGATTGTCAGAAAGCAGTCTTAGAATCCACCGAGAACGCAATTTTCGATAATTCAGTTTCTCCGAAACAATGGTGTACAGAACTGACCTATGACCTATGGAAATTTGCTTGACAACTTTAAAATCGTGAATCATCGGTTCTCTCGAATTTTGTTGTCCACATCACGAACCAAATCTTCAGAAATCAGAGAAGGTCGCCCAGGGCGTGGCTCATCATGCGCATTAACTCGCCCGTCCTTGAACGTTCTCACCTACTTTCGAACTTTACTATTACTTGTAGCATTATCACTATAAACCTTAAAAACCTGACGGTGAATATCCGCTGCTGCCAAATTTCTTGCACTCAAGAATCAAATTAGACATTGTATCTCACAGTCACCTGGTGACTCAATTTTCTTAAACGTTATAAACTTTTACAGCTCAGCACACAGGCAGACGATTTGGCTGCAAAAGGCGCCTAAATGCGCGTAAATATGCTGGGAGCAGAAGCGCAAGCGCACTTCGACGATTGCTCAGCATTCTCACCCTTATTCTAATACGGACCTTATTAAAAAAATACCCCTCGTATTTCTGATAGAAATTATTCAATTTTTCTAATCTGAAATTGCGTTTTCTATGTCATATATTTATCGAAATCAATACCAGAAGGGTAGAACTACAACCAGAGTTCCTCATTTATTTTTGTTAAAATTAAAATTTCACGGTACCCTATAAAAGTAGCACGCTATTTGCTTACAGATAGACCTAAATCTGGTAGAATCAGGTGTAGCAGAGGTCCCCTTCTCTAACGAAAAGCGAATTGATGGGGACAAATATTCCCTTTTATAGCGCCATTACAGCTTGCGTGAGAAGCTAATAGCTGATAAATATTTAAACAGATTCCTTTACAGGGCGATTATTTATTTTGATATATCCTCAAAGAGAAAACAGGGCGTTCCATTAATTTAATGGTTTTATTTTGCAAGCCTTTGATTTTTGATTATAACGTCAGATATCAGTATTCAACTGAGTAGTTTAGTATGTAAAGGGTTTAGATTACATCTGGTATAACAGCGGACAAAAATTTAGAAACATATATTAATGACTTATTTTATCAATTCTAGTTTTACTTTTAAACAGCAAGCTATGTTAAACATGAAATATATTTACTGAATGTTTAGAGCCTGCTTTATAAATGTACCATATTTGTAAAACATTTACAGCTAATGTAATTTTCGGAAAACAAAAATGTACTCGCCAAAAGTTTGAATAAATTGCATAAACACCTTGTTTAATGATGTTTTGTTTTTCATATATTACTCATACGAGGGTATACTGAAAAGTCAAATAATTTTTAAATGAAATATTTTTTTGTGTCGAAAACGATTTATTTTTCAACGTAGTCTCCTTTTAGCCCGATATACTTACCTAAATATTTTACAACCTTTCAAAAGTGAGAAAAAGTAGGGAGAAGTCCACGAGTACCGGACAGTTGAGGAATCTTAAAAATAACAAAAGCTTGTGATAGTTTAATTTGTTTATTTATGTTAAAATAACTCTCTATTATATACTTAACTAACATAGATGTGTAATCAGTCTCAAATATTATTTTAGATGTAGTAGTTACTAAGTAACAACTTATATAGTTAAAATAACACTTGAAATACGGTCCCCTAATATCGGAGATTTGACTTTTCCTTTATTATTTGAACTTAAAACTAATCAACCATTAATAAAGCAAATTAAACTTAATCTTAATGAACTTTGGCCAGAACTAGGAACGTTTTCTAAGAAATTTCAAAATTTTAATCGTATAGTCGGCAAAAATCCCAGATGTAGTTATTGAAGCCTTTTTCAACGTCAGCACATGCTTCATATGCCCACCGATTACAAGCTTGGCAGCATATCCAATCTTCATCGTTATTTTCTGGCAAACTAAACAAATTGTTACTATTAAATCGATGGTTCAATTTTCATTTCTCAGCAATGTCGAATGTCCATTTTAGAAATTCTTTTCTAGCCAAAGCCATGCATCTATTTGACGTATCCACCACTGCTCAGTTAAAGCTTCTTCGTACTCCTGGGTAATGGTTAAGTCAAATCGGCCTTTTTTGAATAATATTGTTATTTCTTTGCTTGCAGACTTCAAATGATTTACTTATAGACAATTTTTATGACATCACCTTATCGATGGTTTTTATTCAATATTTTGCATTTGGGAGTATTCTTACAGCTTGGTTTAGGTCTACCCACCGATTCAAATCCTGTCCGGTTTTACGAGGCCGTACGGGCTTACGAGAATTCCCCCTACTACATGCCGAACTCTGCAAAAGGTTTCTTTGTATCGGCGATGGTCTCTTGCTCACAAGCTCTTCATGGCTCGAAAGATAAAAGAGTCGAAGAGGTTGAAGTTCGGAGAATAGGGTGTATGTGGAATCAATTGGTAGTGCACTAGCATAATTAACTTTATTTATTAGTCACACATCTCGCCAGACAATCGATTTATTGTAAAATAAGTTTCTGGACACGTTATTTGGCGAAATCGAAATATCAACTGACTATCAAAACCATACGATCTCATGCCCTTGGATTATTTTTTATGGTATTATGTTAAATCTCTGGTTTATAGAAATTAATCCTTAAAAATTCTTGACCTTAAACGAAATATTCAAGCCATTATTGAACATATACCACACGATATACGTGAAAGAGTAATCAAAAATTGGGTCTCCAGAATATATTCCTCCAGACAAAACAGAAGGGACATTGAACGACATTGTTTTCAAAACGTATCTTTATTTTTCTTCAATGTAAATTTTATCACTGAATTATCACTTCTAGTTATCATTCTGGCTCGTTTTTAAACTCTGATACTGTTACTGGATAACCCTTCGTTAAGTATATAAGGTTACTATTTATATATCCGGAATAATAAATAAAGACAAATATTTATCATTGAACATGGTTTTACTGTTTTTCAAAATATTCTCCGCGATAATCTATATACTTTTGCATACGTTTAAACCAATTTTCATAGCACTTTTACCATTCCGATTGAAGTATATCAAAAAAATGCATTTTGAACGCATCAACCTTTTCTTCTGGCGGCGAATCCTTGATCACGTACTTTATTCTTCTCGAACGGGAACAAAAATAAATTATTGGTTGCTAAATCAGGCCTGCGCGGTCGATGATCCATTAATTCGATGTTTTTTCGGTCAAATATTGAGGTTTCGGTCCGAGAATGTAAAAGCTCGAGTTGTCATGGCGAAGAATAACCATAAGATTGTTTTTTCTTATTTCTTCAAAGAAGTGGAAGTGGCACTATAGCCACATGTCCATTTATCCCAAAAAAAACAGGCGACCACTTGCTTTGAAGTGCTTCTTTCCCGAACAACTTTTGTTGGGTTTGGCTCATTTTGAAAAACCCATACAGTCGACTGTTGTTTACTTTCTGGCTCATATGCATAGATCCAAGGTTCTGTGTAGACATTATACATAGCTTTTGACGTACCACGATTGTATTTTTGAGCATTTTTTGCACCAATGGACACGAACCTTTTTTTGAGCGATTGTGATATTGTGCGAATTTCAACGCGCACATATCTTTTTCACGGCAAAATGTTCATGTAAAAACTTTGTCGTACTAATGCCCAGGAATGCCTCAATCTCACGGTATGCCACATGATGATCTTGCTTTATCACTTCGCGCACAGAATCGATGTTTTCTGGCACAACAAGTGATTTTGGATGATTTTCTTTAAATTCATCCGTGAGCGAATGACAGCCACGATTGAATTCACTAAACCAGTGATACATAGTGGTTTTAGATGGTGCTTCATCGCCAAAAGTCAAAGTGAGTTGATCGATACACTGTTGTTGAGATAATCCACGTCGAAAGTCGTAGTAAATCATCGCATGAAAATTATTTTGACTGAGATGACATTTTCAGTTCATTAAACAACACAAATAGCATCCGTATGACAAAACATTCTGAGTACATGTACTATCAACGATGTCAAACTTTACGATGCGTATGTCAGATGGCGCCTAGCCACACTGTTATTGCCAATTCCGGATATATAAATAGCAACCCTCGTATTTTATCTAAAATTTAGTCATGTTCGATTCCAGTTTTCAGATTTGAGATGGCTTAGCATAGGGATGGATTAAAAGTTCTTATAGCCTGTTTAGTAATATATTAAAAGTTTTCCTGATATTTTTGATTACATTAGAATTTAATTAATTGCCTAGATCGTATACAAACCTATGAAAGGTGATTTTGCCAGCAGTTTGATATTCGCAAATACAAAACGGCTTTATTGTAGTGATTAAGAATCTTACGTTCCCAGATTTGTTACGAGTTATCTCATAGGTTAACAAGTTATCATAACTGGTTTTAAATTCGAAGTAACCTTGTTCTACTGAATAGTTATAATAAACCAGAAGTTTTCACCGTTTCTTCCAGTTGTCATGGAATAATATATTAGTCAAAGTATTTTTTTTTTAATTCAACTGAGGTAACCAACATTTTATGAAAATTTATTACAAATTAAAGAACTAAGGGTTATGTCTAACCTTCCAGTACATTTAAAAATTGTATGAAAATGGACACGGACGCATTTAAAGAAGGTCGTCCTAAATCGGCTGATGTGCAAGAAAACATCGATATTGTGCTCGAACTGATAAAGCAACATCGTTATATGACATATCGTGAGATTGAGGCATCTCTGGCAAGCATACACAAGATTTTACATGAACATTTAGCCGTGACAAAGATTAGTGCGCGTTGGATTTTTCATAAATTGACAATCGCTTAAAAAAAGGTTCGTGTCGATTGCAAAGAAATGGTCAAAAATACAATCGTGGTACGTCAAAAGCTGTGCATAATGTCTACACAGCTGACTAATTTTGGATCGATGCATATGAGCTCGAAAGTAAATAGTAGTAGTTTAATTCTTCGCGCAAGAAGCATTTTGAAGTAAATAGTCGTCTGTTTTTTTAGAATAAATGAGCATGTGGCTACAGTGCCACCAGAGAATCATTAAACGGCGAATTCGGAATGGTATACAACCACTTATCTGCCAGTATTCTTCGAAGAAATAAGAAAAACAACCAGTGACGCAGGATCATTCTTCACCATGAGAACTCGACCTCTCAAATATCGGAAAGAATAACTCAATATTTAACCGGTCAAATATCGAATTGATGGGTCATCCGCCGTTCAGTCCTGATTTGGTACCCAATGATTTCTTTTTGTTCCCATCCGTGAAGAATAAACTGCTTGGTCAACGATTTTCGGCGCCAGAAGGAGCGTTTTGATACGAAAGTAAACAGTAGTCGATTGTATGGGTGTTTCAAAATGAGTCAAACCCAACAAAAATTGTTCGCGCAAGAAGCATTTTGAAGTAAATAGTCGCCTGTTTTTTTTTAGAACAAATGGACATGTGGCTACAGTGCCACGAGGGAATCATAAAACTGTGAATTCTAAATGGTATACAACTATTTGTCTGCCAGTAGTCTTCGAAGAAATAAGAAAAACAACCAGCGACGCAGGATTATTCTTCACGTTCGAAAGTTTAGCAATTAATGAAAGAAACAATTCGGTATTCTGTTAAAGGACTTAAATGGTCCATATTTATTGTACCATACCATTGTACATTATACAGAATTCCTGACATTATCACTTATAGTGTTATAAGGTTGATGTACTTTTAAGGTAATTACTAGTATATATTACATTTTCTTATTTAAAATTTTAATATTGTATTTTCGTATCTGAGCCGAAACAATTCAAACAATTTTTAAATATAATGGAAAGTTAAACATACATTTTTTTTATTTATTTAATTCAAAACAGTATGTAATATATTATGTTAACTCTAACCAGAACGTGCATTATTACAAATTTGATTTTGGTTTAATTAAACTTACTGTTTTCTTTCTTTCTTTTTGATTAAAACTGCTATTGGGTTCATAATTCTATTTATAATCACCAATTTACAAGTTCGTAGTTAACTAATATATCGTAATGTATTGTAACATGTATAACAAGCTACTTGGGACAATACTGCTACCACCAAATATAAGACTAAAGGAAATATTTACCCAAAAGAGATAAGAGATCTAATAGCCGAAAAAACAAAAATAAGGAGGAAATGGCATCAATCCAGAGAGCTAATAGACAAGACTAATCTAAACAGGCGTTACTCAACAACTAAAAAGTGAGATCCAACGTATTAACAACGATCAATTAGTTCATATCTCAGTGAACTGGCAAGTGATAGTAGCACTGACTATTCACTATGGAAAGCTACTAAAAGATTAAAGAGACTTCTCATGCAAATTCCTCAAATTAGAATGGAAAATTGTAAGTGGACGAGAAATAATCAAGAAAAAGCTAACAAATTTGCAACTCATTTTTAGAAAATACATTTCAACCAAATGAAGGCAATGATATCTTGGACCAATAAATTAACTAAGATGATGTGGAGATCAATCAAACCACCCCAAAAAGTCATTAAAAAGATGTATGCAAATATAGATCCACAGAAAGCTCATGAATTTGATCTCATTACTGAATAAATCCTGAATCAGCTTGCCCGAAAAGCAATAGTTAAACGGACACATTTAGACATGCACTATTGATGTGGAAAGTAGCAGATATCCACAAACCTAGATATCCACAATGATCCATAAACCTGGCAAAACTCTACATGAAGTTTCCTCCGATAGGCCAATTTTTATATCGTCTGTTTTATCGAAATCATTTGAAAAAAAAACCATTTAAACGACTAAAACTAATCATAGATGAATGTAATCTGATCCCGTCACATCAATTTGGGTGAAGAGAAAGCCATTCCACTATAGATCAGAATCACAGAATTATAAATATAATAGAAAAGTCACTAAAAGAACATAAAGTTTGTTAGAATCTTAAAGTTACAATCTTCCTTGCTGTGGCACAGGCTTTCGATAAAATTTGGCATCAAGGTCTAAAACATAAAACAAAGATGTTTTTACCTAAACAGTTTTCTGATATTCTGGCATCCTACTTCACCAAAAGACATTTTAGAATTATGCAAGAAAAAAACTATTCTCAGCTTAAGACAATTAATGAAGGAGTATCGCAAAGAAATGTACTAGGACCTGTCCTATACCATTTGTACAAAAGTGATATTTTTAAACTGGAAAATGACACCATATCTATATATGAGACTGCTATATAAGCAGTAGGTAATGACCACGAAGAAGCAGCAGAAACATTGCAAATATTAGGCAACAAAATTAACAATTTGACAAAAAATGTAGAATCAAATGGAATGAATCAAAGTCTGTAATATTTAACTTTACAAACAGGGCTAATTAGCATATATCCATAAGCATAAATGATGGGACAAATGAATGGAACGAATTCCATTTTCAAATACAACTAAATATCTTGGTATTGCCCTTGATGCAAACATACGCTAGAAGGCCAATATCAAAAAAAAAAGAAGAACATACGATTAAATATAGGAAATTGTATTGGTGGATTGGAAAAACTCGACTCTTCATAGTAAGCTTATGTTATATAAGCAGATACTTTAACCGGACCTGTGAAATTCAGCTGTGGAGCTGTGCCAACATACAACCCATTCAAAAGTTTAAAAATAAAGTGTTAAGGAAGATAGTAAGGGTAGATAGTAAGAGGGTAGATACTTTACTTCCTAAGAAGATTTGAAAAATCATTCAAGTTCAGTTAGTTCTATAGTCAAAAATCTCAGAACTTCGATCGGCGTAGGATTACGCAGCTACCGGAGAGATGGAGAAAGATCTTAAAACAGAATGACTTAGTATGTGTTTTTCTGACATTCTTGATTAAATGTAATTTTCAATAACTGAATTTTTTCTTTAATTTTTGACAAAAAAAAGACGAACTTTTGTATGAACCCAATGTACAAGGGTTGTTCATAAAGTAAGGTCCCCAAGGCGCTGGAGTCGCGAGGAACATTTTAACGCAAGATGCAGCAGCACTTACGTGTAGCTTGGTTTTCCGTCTACAAATCCTCACCACTTCGAGCTGTCTGCGACGCTCAGTCTTTGTTTGGCAGTCGTTCGCGATCGAGCTTCCACTCGCCGCTACTGCCAGATGTGAGTTACGTTTTGTTATTCGGTTTTTGTGTGCCATGGGCACTATGTTTATAAAAATTCAAACCTCAATTATCTAAAGTATATAAACAACAGTGTATGGACATCAAACACATGCGAAAATGGTACAGAGAGTTTAAAACTGGACGTCCATTATGAACAGTGCGCCGGACGGACATCGGTTTCGGACGAAACGATTGCAAAAGTGGAGAGGGTAATACTTGAAGATTGACGGGTGACGATTCCGAAGCTGTGCGAATTAATCCCTGATGGCATTAAGACTACTATTGACAAGATTTTGACAGAACATTTGCATTATAACAAGGTGTGTGCAAGGCGGAAAAATGTAGAATCAAATTAAATGAATCAAAGTCTATGGTAGTTAACTTTACAAACGGAGCTAATTAAGATATACCTATAAGAATAAATGATGGAACAAATGAATGGAACGAATTCCATTTTTAAATACAACTAAATATCTTGGTATTACCCTTGATGCAAGGATACGCTAGAAAGTACATATCAAAAAAAGAAGAAGAACATACGATTAAATATAGAAAATTTTATCGGTGGATTGGAAAAACTCGACTCTTCATAGTAAGCTTATGTTATATAAGCAGATACTTTAACCGAACCTGGGAAATTCAGCTGTAGAGCTGTGCCAACATACAACCCATTCAAAAGTTTAAAAATAAAGTGCTAAGTAAGATAGTAAGGGTAGATAGTAAGAGGCTAGATATTTTACTTCCTAGGAAGATTTGAAAAATCATTAAAGTTCAGTCAGTTCTTTAGTCAAAAATACCAGAACTACGATCGGCGTAGGATTATGCAGCTACCGGAGAGATGGAGAAAGATCTTAGAACAGAAAGACATAGTTTGTGTCTTTCTGACATTCTTGATTAAATGTAATTTTTAATATCTGAATTTTGTCTTTAATTATTGATAAAAAAAAGACGAACTTTTGTATGAACCCAATGTACAAGGGTTGTCCATAAAGTAAGGTCTCCAAGGCGCTGGAGTCGCGAGGAACATTTTAACGCAAGATGCAGCAGCACTTACGTGTAGCTTGGTTTTCCGTCTATAAATCCCCACTACGTCGAGCTATCTGCGACGCTCAGTATTTGTTTGGCAGCCGTTCACGACCGAGCTTCCACTCGCCGCTACTGCCAGATGTGAGTTACGTTTTGTAATTCGGTTTTTGTGTGCCATGGGCACTACGTCTATAAAAATTCAACCTCAATTATCTAAAGTATATAGACAACAGTGTATGGACATCAAACACATGCGAAAATGGTACAGAAAGTTTAAAAATGGACATCCATGATGAACAGTGCGCCGGACGGACATCGGTTTCGGACGAAACGATTGCAAAAGTGGAGAGGGTAATACTTGAAGATCGACGGGTGATGATTCGGAAGCTGTGCGAATTTTGCGAAAAGTGCGAAGATTTTCACAGAACATTTGCATTATCACAAGGTGTGTGCAAGGCGGAAAAAATGTAGAATCAAATTAAATGAATTAAAGTCTGTAGTAGTTAACTTTACAAACGGGGCTAATTAAGATATACCCATAAGCATAAATGAAGGAACAAATGAATGGAATGAATTCCATTTTCAAATACAACTAAATATCTTGGTATTGCCCTTGATGCAAAAATACGCTCGAAAGCGTATATATAAAAAAGAAGAACATACGATTAAATATAGAAATTTGTATTGGTAGATTGGAAAAAATCGACTCTTCATTGTAATCTTGTGTTATATAAGCAGATACTTTAACCGGACCTATGAAATTTAGCTATGGAGCTGTGCCAACATAAAGCCTATTCAAAAGTTTAAGAATAAAGTGCTAAGGAATATGATAGATGCACAATGGTACCAGGTTACATGGTATTTTACAGGTTTATCTAAAGTATGCATAGTGCGCTATAAACACGTTTACTGGAGGTAATGTTTGGGGGCATCAAGTGTCATAGACGGTGCCCTAGGGGTACCTTTCATGTTGCAATAATAATTAGTGCAGCCAAAGTCTTGGTAACCATCAAGGCAATCGACAAAAATGTTTATTCTTCCATATTCATGGGACTTGAGTGATAGTGAGAGTGGATTTACAAACATTGCCCTTTTTGTCATTCATTTTCTAGCTTTTCATTTCTAGCGTATTGATCTCGGTTGAACCAGGAACCCAAGTTTTAAGAGCCAGAAGTTTAAAACAATCAGCATTTTCAACATATTATGTTTTGCTGTTTCCGAAAAAGTTATAAAGTTTCTCAGACTCAAAAGTTTCGAGAAAATTATTTTAATTTAGCGACTTTGAGCCAAGGCTGATTACAACGAAATATTGACGTTAATGAAAAACAATCGGCTTAAAACAACTCGAGAGATCGTAGAAATTCATGGAATTAACCAGTATAATAATATCAAGGTGATTACGTCAACTTGGAATGGTTAGCAAAACCGATATATATTCGTTATTGCGGTTCGCTATTAAAACGCAACGAAATCAATCTATTTTCAAAGTGGATGGATACAAGTGATAAAAAATAATGTTAAGCTTAAGAGATTACGGCATAAAGGTGGAGATTCCCCTTTAAGCATCTCAAAAGCGATTTTATATTCAAAGAAGGCTATGCTATGCATTTGATACCATTGGAAGGTACTTATTTGTTATGAGCTGTTACCTGAAAGCTTAACCATTAATTCTGTTCACAATTAAGTGGATTAAAGTGGCCTGAATTAGCCAACAGAAATGGCATTGCATTCCGTCGCCACCCAAAATAAAATTTTACAACTTGACAGGATTGTTGTGGTCCATCTATCGTATTTTTTCGACCTTGGTCCTCCAACTGCATTTATTTAAATCGCCTTGTAAACAGCTTAGATGGTAGATACTTTACTTCCTAGGAAGATTTGAAAAATCATTCAAGTTCAGTCAATTCTTTAGTCAGAAATCTCAGAACTTCGATCGACGTAGGATTACGCAGCTACCGGAGAGATGGAGAAAGATCTTAGAACAGAAAGACATAGTATGTGCCTTTCTGACTTGATTACTTGTAATTTTTAATAACTGAATTTTTTCTTCAATTTTTGTCAAAAAAGGGCGAACTTTTGTATGAACCCAATATACAAGGGTGGTCCATAAGATAAGGTCTCCAAGGCGCTGGAGTCGCGAGGAACATTTTAACGCAAGATGCGGCAGCACATACGTGTAGCTTGGTTTTGCGGCTACAAATATCCACCACTTCGAGCTGTCTGCGATGCTCAGTCTTTGTTTGGCAGCCGTTCGCGATGGAGCCTCCACTGATTCGGTTTTTGTGTGCCAGGGGCACTACGCCTATAAAAAATTAACATCAATTATCTGAAGTGTACAGATAACGGTGAATGGACATAAAAACATGCGAAAATGGTACAGAGAGTTTAAAAATGGAACGATTGCAAAAGTGGAGAGGGTAATACTTAAAGATCGACGGGTGACGATTCGGAAGCTGTACGAATTGATCCCTGATGTCAGTAAGACTACTATTCACAATATTTTGGCAGAACATATGCATTATCACAAGGTGTGTGCAAGGCAGCCCGCCGAATTCCTTGATTGCTACCCGAAAACCTGGGTACATTACACGACACCAGAGGCAAAATAACAGTCCCATCAGTGTCGGCATTCCGGATCGCCAAAGCCCCGACAATTTATACAAACATTGTCTGCCGGCAAAGTGATGAGTACTGTATAGTACTGTATTTTGCGATAGGAAGAGTATATTTTTGTGTGAGTGTATGTCTACTGGGATAACAATAAACGATCGCTACTGTCAGACTTTGAATAACCTTCGAAAGAAAAAAGAAAGAAGGGGCATGCTGACGAAGGGAGTTCGTTTACATCAGGACAACGCTCGTCCCCACGCAGTCCGTGTAACAACCTAACTCATCAACCAACTTCGATGAGATAACGTCACACACCCCGCTTAGCCCGGATCTAGCACCAAGTAATTATCATGTCTTTCCTGCATTGAAGTTGCACCTGGGTGGAACAAATTTTAGAACCGACGAGGAGTTGAAAGAAGAGGTCGTATATACATACGAAAAATATTGTTTTCTTTTTTTTTTAGTTTTTTTCGCCACAATCTAAAATTCAAAAATTCCAAATATTTTATAATATTTTATTTACATAAAACAGATATTTTTGAGTTTTAGATCGTGGCGAAAGACCCCAAAAAAAAAGAAACAAATATATGAACACGCCACAACCATTTAGACAATATACGAAAAATGTTACACCGCATGAAAAAATGCATCGATCGCATCGGGGGCTAGGTAGGAGAACAGTAGAGAAGTCCAGGCTTTCCAACCATATATAATTCATTGCAAATAAATGTGATTTTCTTTGTGACAAAAAACTGTAGACCATATTTTACGAACAACTTTCGTATTATGAAACATTGTTCTGAAAAATAGTAACTAATAATTAAAACGAAGACAATCTAAATAATGAAAAACATATATTATTATGTTGATCCACCTCCAAATGATTATCACAAATTTAAAGTTGTATTTGAACCGTATAGTAAATAAATAAATAATTCAGAATAGCTGGGTCGAATGTTCTCAAACTGTTTATTATTTTGGGAAACTTATAACATAGAAGTGCGATTTTCTCTTTGTCTATATATAAAACCCTGTCGTGAAAGCTTGACAGGATCTGAAACACTAAGAACCTTAGCTCGGCAATTTACGTAAAATGTTGACGTAATTTCTAAATTTATGTTGACCGAGGTTACAATGGAAGGGGTGCGCTACATTAATTTGGTCAGTGCCTTCGTTTAGATTATCAAGGATTAACACTTGCTGGAAGAGTAGATTGTGTAAGTTCCTTAGTTTTAGGATTTGAATGAATTAGTTCTTTTCTAAACACATTGATTTGGTAACGAATATTTGTCCGATATAAAGCCACCAACCGATATCAAAAAAAGTTTCAGTTCCACTTTATGCGACACTGTAATACAAGGTGTGTAAATAAAGTGAGTAAATAAAGTGATGAGACAGATCTTTTATAATCCATTATTCAATTGAAATTACAATTATACATTGTCTCAATCAAAGTAGTTACCTTGAAAAGCCACACAAAGATATAAGATACTGGAATCACCTTCAGCTGGTCGGTTGCGGCCTTT
Organism: Cosmopolites sordidus; assembly: GCA_031761425.1. Classification (NCBI taxonomy): domain Eukaryota; kingdom Metazoa; phylum Arthropoda; class Insecta; order Coleoptera; family Curculionidae; genus Cosmopolites; species Cosmopolites sordidus. The sequence goes on from JARFXV010001218.1 coordinate 451,267, forward strand.
TCAATGTGCCAAAATGGTGTCCCTTGAAGTGAATTTCTAATCCTGGGAAAATAAAGAAGTCACAAGGACTCCTGGTTGGTGAATACGGGAGCTGCAGAGCCGAAGTGATCTTGATTTAGTACTTATGATGGGCAATGAAGTACCAGAGAACGTAGCAGCTAGAATAACGACTGGAACCAAAAGTTTTTCACACTATAGAATACAAGGGCTGTATGATAAGTACCTGGCCTAGGTCAGAGATGGCACTGCTAGTATTAAAAAAGTGATATTTTTCATAAATATAGCTTTTCACAGCGATGCTCAACGATGCAATCAAGTTGCTGCGTGGTTTAGTTTGTGAATAGCAGCCATTTAAATACTGGGACCGTCACTCGACGTGTTACTAACTTCATGCTGTTGTAGCTGCCGAACAGCTCATCACAGTGCTCTGAAAATTTGACAGAATTTAGTTTATGATATTCTTTACAAGGGTACGAACCATCTCGTTCTAAGTCGTAATTGAAAAGAAATATTCGAAATGGAATCCAAACGTAATAGCGTAATTGCTTAGTATTTGGTAGGAAAATTGCAATCTGCTCTTGTTCGTGAGCTACTGCATTTACGTTGTTAATAAAATATTTGTATATCAAACCATTAAACATTACAATGATACTGGTAGTATCGCAAAACGCCATGGAGGTGGTCATAAAAAATCCGCATCATCACCAGAAATGGTTCGAAAAGAAAGGGCACGAATCAGAGTGCAGCAAAATTGGCTAAAGAGTTGAACGTATCCAACTCAAGCATATGCCACATACTGAAATATGAACTTAAGTTAAAGCCTTATAAATAGATACAAACACGGTAAAATTTAACACCGGTTCAAAAGGCAACAAGACTTCAACGATAAATGGCATTGAAAAGCATGCACGCAAGCGCCTGCTTTTGTAATGGCTTGGGCTACTGTAACTGCAAATGGTCGCTCTCCGCTCATTTTCATCGATCAGGGCATTAAGGTGAACCAGCAAATGTATCAACAAAAGGTGTTAAACGATGCGTTGATCCATTGGATACACAACTTGGTTCCATAAAGCTAATTTGAAATAACAATTTTTACAAAATCACGTTCCACAATTCATTCCTATTCAACAGTAGTTGATCTGGTCCATTTTGGAGTTTGAACTCATTGAAGTCAGCGCTTCGTCGGAAATGGTAACGAATTGCACAGACTCACATTCGTGCACCATGCGATGCATTCATAGGAAGACTTGACTTGAAATGTCATTCCATCTGACAAGGCTTACCTGTATATTTTCTTCAACTGCAAAATCATAGGCACCCCTTTCTTTTTTTCCAAAAGACTGCATTTTCTAAAGGGCACTTTGATCTGATGTGATAACAAGTCATTTCACTGATTACGTTTAGTTTTTAAACCCTTAAATATCTGGTAATATGAAAAAATGGACATAAACCACTTTAAAAAATAACGATTCATATATTATATTATTATTATATATTAGTGTATATTGTTATTATTTATATTATATGATGTTATATTTTTTATGAAGGGTTTAATCAAGGCATAATAAATCTTGTTTCCTGTATTTATTCTATTCTTTATCCATTTTTTTATTCCTATTTTTTTCATTGAGCCCAGATATTTGATTTTTTTTGACATGCTGTATTCGGTTAATTCCATAGTTCTTTTTTGTAAGGATTTCTAATGTGAAGTCAGTGAGTTGTAATACTCACTGGCTTCAGTATTTCACTCAGTACAACTATGAACAGCAGTTGGCTCAATATACAGCCTGGATACCTTTTTTAATTATAAATTAGTGTATGTCCATATCATTTCTTATGGGATCTTCTATTTCTCTTTATTTCCCATATTTGGCTCCTGTTAACCGAATCAAAGGTATTTTATATTATATTATCTCCTTTCTTATGACTTTCTGCTACTTTTATATATCTCAATGTGAAATACTATTCTTGTATTTGTCTACCTTATGGAAACACCGCTTGAGCGTCTTCAAATACAGATTCTAATAAATATATTAACCTTTGCTTTAATATTCTTTCATGCATCTTAATGGTTGTACACAATAACGATATACACCTTCAATTATCATCCTTGTTTATGCCAAGATATAATTATGACTCTCTTCGATATTTTTGTCAACTTCTTAGTCTGTCAACTTTTGTGTTCAATATCTTTGTTAGCACTGTTATTTCATCTTCTGAAGCAATTTTGGTTGTATGTTGTCCAGGCCAGGCAATTTGCAGTTGTTCAACGTTATTAATGTTTTTACTTTCAAGCTCCTTCTGCGAAATCTTCCCGGAATTATTTCACTGTTGTCTATTTGTTCTTCATATTCAATTAGCACCCCATTTTTCCCCGTGCTTTTCAGTACCTCGTAAAAGTGACGAATCCGATTGTATTTTAAAAACTTTATTGTTTTGTAATTTTTTGTACAATCCATTTCTGAATTTGTTTTCTTCTTCAAGTCATTTCACCATCATAAACAGTTTGAAAAACGTTACTTTACCTAAAAATAACTAATACGAATGTCGCATGACAATCCCACCATATAAGAAATAACTAAATTTCTGTGTTATACATCAAATAACATATCGCGTTGTGGGGAAGGTTCGTATAGATTTTTTATGAGGAGGAAGTTTATGCAAATATTTACTTAGTCTATTATGTAATTGCCGTTATTATTTACAACTTTTTGTCAGCGTTAGTGGTAAATTTACAATGCATTTTTGCCAAAAATTAGCATCTTTATTATCAAAAAATGCGAACAAGTTGTTTTTCAACTCTTCTTCCTGCAGCAGCAATAGATGGTAGATCGAGGGTGCAATATACGGTGAGTAAAGTGGATTTGGCAGATCTACCCATTTGAAACTCAATAACTTTTGTTGTATCTTGATTGAAACGTATGGTCTCAATCACATGATGTATAATCATGATGAAACACGACGCCTTTCTTGTCTGCTAATTCTGGCTAGTTTTCTTCAATAACTGCCTTTGGCTTCAGGTCAGTGTGATGGTTTGGTTACGTGGAGGAAGCTCAAAGTGTTTGATCCATTCCAATCCCACCAAATGCAAAGCTTAATTTTCTTCGAATGAAGACGTTCTTTCGCTGAACGGCAAAATCGCTTACCATTGAAACCCCATGATTTTTTTTATTATACATAGCTGTACATAATTCACTTTTTATTACCAGTTACAATCCGCTTCAGAAATGAATCTTCACAATTTTTTCCATTAAAAGATCGCACGAAGAAATTCGTTCCAGAAAATTTCGGTCATTAAGTTCCTGAGGCACCCACCCATCGTATTGGCAGATGCACCCATCAAAATCACTGCTTGAGCGCTAATGATATTTCTGGTTAAAATCTCCATCCCTGAACCGATCAAACCACTTTTGCACCATTATCTCCCCAACAGATTCCTGCCCGTAAACGGCACAAATCTTGTTTCATGTTTAGACAGAGCTCTTGCCAGTTTTGAAATAATAATGTGTTTGAAATAATACGCGAATGCAAGTATAGACTGCCATTTTTACTTTGAATAACCTTTACTTACTGAAGGCAAATCAAAAGAAATGTTAATGTAAAATACTTTAAATACCACAGGAATTAATGATATCTAACTAAATGTTACTGATTAAACACAGATTTTTGTATATAAGACTTAAAAGAGCAGCTAATGGAAAATCCCTACGAACTTTCCGTACAACCCGATACATAAACGTAAATAAATTGTGAGGAAGGCTTCATCTACCTACACCTACACCATTATCTAAGTAAAACTTTCACATTATTCAGAATATTATTCTATACGGCATAGAAGCGTTGACACACACTGATGGAATGTATAAGATATTGGAAGCACTTGAGATGTGGGCCTATCGTAGAATGCTAAGAATTTCATTTGAGAGTAACGAGATGTAAACTTAAAATTGATCCAACTAGAAACGCAAATTTAAATATATTCGTGTAAAGGTTACGTGTTGTGGTGATCTTGGGGGAGATATAAGGAACAAAAGGGACTAAGATATTTTGATAATATTGTTTGCTGTATAACCACGTCCAAAATTATAAAATAGTTCAAACTATAGTTAAGTATATTAACTAGAACTTATATATATATATATATATATATATATATATATATATATATATATATATATATATATATATATATATATATATATATATATATATATATTAAAGGAGAATAGTTAAGTCGAAAATAAAAAGCTATAGACTGAACGAAACGAGTTACCTGAGAAAATACCAAGAAATAGTAAAAAGGGAATTTGAGGCAAGAAGGAGGAAGAGGAGTGGAAAAAAATGGTAATTTTTGAAAGATTCAATACTAGAGGCCGTTAGAGAAAGCTGTGAAACTACAAAAATTATACATAAAAACCTGAAGACAACCGAATAATGGACATAGGAATTACAGATGAAGATTAAGGACAAAAAGGAAAAATGGAAAATATATCTGGATACCAAAAAATATGAAGATCACGAAATATATAAAGAAAAACGAAAAGAAGTAAAGATAGATGTGAAGAAAGCAACAATAATGGATAAGATTTGGCGAAAAAAAGACTGAAAACTACAGAGAAAATCAACACTTATTCTATGGAACTCTAAAGCAGCTTAGAGAGAAAAAAGAGTACAGTATGATGAATATGAAAGACAATAATGGACATGTAATTACGGAAGAAGATGAAATAATGGAAAGATGGAGAGAATACTGAGAGAAAATATCACAGAGAACTGACTAAGATGGAAATTAGTATACCAGAGGAACAAGAAAATCATATGGAAGATATTCAAGAAATAAATTTGATACAAGAAGAGGAGGTATATGAAGCCATAGAGAAATTAAAGGTGGGAAAGGTACCTGGTAGAGACAGTATAACACCAGAAATGATAAAATATCTGAGAGAGGAAGGAGTAAGAAGGCTGACAGGTTTGTTGAAGGACATTATGAGAAAGGAAAAAGTTCCAAAGGAATGGAACTCTGGAATCATATTACCAACACATAAAGAGAGATTGCAATAATTATAGGGGAATAACATTTACAAGCATACTAGGAATGATTATGATCAGAATATTGGAGAAAAGGATAAGGATCAAAATCAAGATAACAATCGAATGTTCATGTCAAACAAGATCAAACTCATCGCTACTATTTATGACAAATAAGCAAAAAAACTAATAAAAAAAAAACAAATATATACATATCTGTTTCATAGACCTAGAAAAAGTTTTTGATCAAATTAAAAGAGAAGACAAATGCAAATCGCTAAAGAAACGAAAAATAGATAGGACAGTACAAGTAATAAAGGCTAAGTATAGGGACAACAAGAAATCATGAGGACAAACAATGTGGAATCAAGTGAACTTAGAACTATCAGAGTAAAACAAGGATGTGTGCCGAGTACATTGTTATTTTCGATTGTAGTAGACGAAGCATTAAAAGAAGCAAAGAAAACGATGAAAACATTGAAATTCGGACACTGGAAATTGGAAAAGATTGAACTGATCGTATTGATGTTTGCAGATGATGTAGCCATAGTAGCGGATACAAAAATAAACACAAAAAATAATTTATTCAAAACAAATAGTATGATCATATCCAATTATTTTTTATATACTATAACTCTAGACGCGATATATATTTAGCGTCTGTCTATCTTTTTTGCAGAATTTCACAATCCCCTGTTAAAGCCAGGGTAACTTATAACTTCTCTATTAAAGCCATTCCTAACACCAGCTCCTTTAAAGTTTGGGTCAACTACAAACACAAACATCCAGCCGAGCACGGGAATCGAACCCTCTACAACGCCAACTATGGTGCCGACACAATGGCAGCAGAGGCTCTACCACCGCTAAATCGGTAGGCTGTTATATACAGTTAGATTATATAACATATAGTTATATTATATAGTATATAGTTATATAAACTATAAGTTAATTATACTTTGATATGAATGAATATAAACATTAATTGGTAATATTTACCTTTTGTTGGTTCAATAAAATATTTTCATAGAGATTTTGATTCACACCAAAAAGCATTAAAATTTTCAGTTTCAAATTGAAAAAAATATTTTAATATTTAGTTATTTCGATACTTTCGTACACATCTAGGCATCTCCTATATTTAACATCTCTTAAATAATGTTGAGTTTTCTGAACAAGACCAGATCTATTTGATCTAGTTGATCTTAGTTGAGCCATATGTTCTTTTAATATGCTTACTACTGCCATTCTTATTTAATGAATATATTTATAATTAAAATCATTGCATTTTATATAAGTCCGCGACCGTTCATTCCATATAATATTGCCTATCGGATTACCCAGTAACTATTGTAATTTTTTACTAGATTAATATACTAATTATATACTGATTTCTTCAAATATTTTATCACAGCCACATGTAAATGGGGGTTCGTGAATGATTGATGCAAATAGTTGATCTGTTCGTTCTGTCCTGTAAAAGGGTAGAGAATTCTTAAATAATTTTTCTGGAATATTGTGAAACCTTTTAATTTTAAAAATATTTCTGGCTGGCCCTTCTCTACAATAATTGTAGAGAATTATTATCGTTCAGTGTACTACAGTATATATATATATATATATATATATATATATATATATATATATATATATATATATATATATATATATATATATATATATATAGTAATGATGAATTATAGTCTTTTAACCGGAATATTTAATATATTATGTGTATGAATCGGTGTCTTGCTACAAAATTAAGAGCTTGCCTCGGCGCTTGTCTATTAACCAATTATTTCTTTCATCGAAATGTTTCTTCTACTGCGGAAAGAAATGTTGATTCGGGAACTATTCTGTTGTGGAGTAACTTTGGAGATATTTAGAAGATTTCCCTCCGAGAAGACAACTCTCCTTATCAGAGAAATTATCAGTGAAATTTATGGGAGAATTCTGAACCCTTCCTGATTAAAACCGGAGTACGCCAAGGAGATGGGTTATTCCCACCCCTGTTCAACCTGGTCCTGGACAAAGTCATAAGGGAAGGGGAAAAAGAACTGAAAAATCAAGGACACTGGAAATCAATATGACTCCTTCGCGGACGACCTAGAAGTCCACAAAGAATGTCCAGAGAACGTCAGCCTACAAATCTCCTTTTAAAAAACCGAAATATTCAGTTCAAAATTAGATTTAGATTAGTAATTAACAAACACGAAAAAGAAAATGTGAGCATTTTTATTCTGTTGAAAGACTAAAGCATTTTATAATTTGAGCATTGAGCCTCCAAACCGCTGTAATGTAAGCTTAAAACATTACTGGGAGAAGTACAAAAGTACTACTCTGGAAGTGCCGTAGAATGCATCCCCTTGCCACGGCAATAAAGCGATATTGACTTGGTCCACACTAGGAAGAAGTTAGATTAAACAATTAACCGAAAACGTCAAGAGGAGATAGAACGACGTGCCGTTATAGTCGCAACTGAAGACTATGAAATATTCTAAATATAAAAAAGTCCTGTAGTAGAGGGATATGGAATAGACATCTGAATGAATTCATTCAGGAACAATTGGACATATTGGCATCGAACTACTAGCTGACTGTCGAAAAGATGTTCACCTAGATAAAGGAGTTCTTGTTGGCAATTTAATATTAGATCATCCTAACAAAAAACCATGATAATTATATTATTGCAGACGCTAGTGGAAGAGTAGTACCATTACGGTTGCTAAGATCAGCAAGATTCGAGATCCTTCAACACATAACGGGAGGTTGTAAGACAGCTACAAGGCACAGAGTGGCAAAAAATCTGTTTGATATAATAGGACATCATTTTTAGAACTGAGAACGATTTTACATAATGATTTCTCAAGTATTATCCTATGAGAGTGTCAGAACTTTAAAATGAAGTACTATAATAACTACTATCTTGTAATTTTTATTTTATCTAAGACCAAATAACGGCATTATGTACGGCAAATAATGCCTTTCTAATGTCCCCCACGGCTTCGTCTAGTATAGGGGAAGAGCGGCATGAAAGAGTCAGTTTAAAAAACAATGGAAAAAATACAAAAGGGAATAAGTAAATAATAAAATTAGTAACATAACTAGTGGTTTATTCCTTTAAGTACGTAATGTCATGAAACATTTTCTAAAATCAACAATATTCTTGGACTTTGAACTATTTATAAAAAGAATGAAATTCGGTTCTTTCATAACACATAGGCATTGAAAGAGCCAACCAAAGTTTTGAAAAAACCAAGTTCTAATTACAGGACTTGCACCGTAAATTAACAAAAATATTTATTATTAGGTATATAAAATGTTTTATAAAATACAAACTCTGGATAAAGTATTTACTTAAATCTAAGAAATTCTCACAAAATTAACTGTTTGAGATCAATCATTGTAAACTAACTGTGGTATTTTTTGGAACTATTATAATGTTATTTAAAACCATTTATAAAAAAATATAAATTAAAAACAAAAATAAATCATACAAAAAACTTAAAAACAGTTTTGCAAAAATAATACAATCTCCCTTTTACGCCACAGGATTCATGTGCCCAACCATTACCCATTTTGCACCGGTACCATTCTTGATCCCTGTTACTATAATTTTCATTGCACACTACACAATTATTAGCCTGTTCTCTTCCTCTTTTATTTATATCTTAAAATGGAACCTTTTTACTATTGACAATACTATATTAGCTTCCCTACCTGAGTCTGTATCATTATTTGTTTTAGATTTCTTAGTAAGCAATTTTATAGATTTTTTTGTACTCAATTCTTCACATTCTTTCTTTGCTGGTTTGCGTCCTTTTCTGCTATCTTGTTTTTCTCAGAAGTACCCGTTACAATAGCAGATGACATTTTCCGGTTCTTACGAACCCTGTTTTTTCTGGGGCCTGCCTTTAAAATGGAAACGATAGGTGCCGAAGCAGGCGAAAATAACAGGTCTTATTTTTTTTTTCTTCTCTTTTTTGTTTCTATCTCTGAAGTTTTTGAAATTGGGAATGAATGCGGACAAGCAGGTAGAGGCAGTAGAGGTAAATTATCTTCGATTTCATTTACGTTGCTATTATCATTTTCCTTATTGGAATCGACTTCAACAGATGGATCAGTTCTAAAGAATGATAGAAACTTTTCTTCTCCAAATAAGTTCGAATTCAAGGGACAAATACTCGATTTGAGAAACCTTGTGTAATATTGTGATGACTGAAAGCTGATAGATATGCATCTTTCACAAACTGTCCAACTTGGTAAATGGTCACCGTTTTACCGGGATTTGACAACATTCACTCATTTATAACAATTCTATACCTAATTTTGAAAGGTCCATATACTGTGACATCAAGAGGCTGTAGCTAATGGCTAGAGTATGGTGGGAATGTGACTATTACAACAGAGTTTTCTCTAGCAAATTGTACCACTCTCAGGTTAATATGTGAACTGTGTTTGTCCATAATGATCAATGCCGGATTTTCTTTCGAGGGCTTCACATGCACTACAAAATTTTTGAAAGCTTTAATAAAACATTCTTCATTCATCCGTTCAGACATATTTGCTAATCCAAGAGCTCCTGGTTGACCATTGGCTAACATAATATCTTTATAATTTACCCGCGGGAAAATAAACATTTGCAGTAAAAAACACCAGCAGCATTAATGAAAAACAAAGTTGTCACCAAAGTTCAGCGTTCACCTGATGTTCCGTGTCCGATTTGTTTCGACACTCTTTCAGCAATAACTTTGGGAGGATTAGTTACAGTACTACAGCCTGTTTCGTCTGTATTAAATATCATGTGCGGCTGAAAATTACGTTCGTTTTGTTAAAACTAGTTGCTCAGGAAAGTGAACTACTTTCAGGTTTTTTAACTGCTAATTCTTTGCGTCGACACATAAAGCCTTTCAACCAATCTACGCTTTCACTTTGAATGTCCTTCCATTTATTTGAACAAACAGATTTCGCTTGCGCATAACCAAGTTAATTGATTTGTTGTCTTGTAAACCCGTAGCACATTTTAGATGCAGTTTTCAAATAATCTGTCAATCAATAATCTCTGTATTGTTCCATAGTAAAAGTACGTTTATTACTTATATTAGGGTTATATTTATAGGACGATTTGCCAGAAGATTTTACCTTCCTGACCTAAGTAAGCTCTAGAAATATCAAAAAAATGACGGTTATATTTAGACTTCCCTTTCTTGATCACTTCACTAACAGCTTCTTCTATTATAGATGCTGCAGGTCTTTTACGCTTCTTTGATTTTGTTGTTTTAGATGCCATTGATATCTAAAGTAAAACCGCTCTATTTTAATATAATATCAAATAATAATAGTAACATTTAAAAATTCAATAACTAAACATCAAATTTGCCCCTATGTTCCTAATTTGAGAGACCGATTTTTTTTTCATAAAATGAAATTATATGGGGCTACCCTTAAGCTAATGCCTTTCAAATAAAAAAGAATTTGGAAAATCGATTTACATTTGGCGGGAATATCCTTAACATACACACAAAAACAATAAAAAACGAAATTCAGTCGAATCGAGAGCCTCTTTCGATTGTAGTAGATTGAAAAAAATAGTTTAATTGTTAATCTACTTAATAAATATAGGTCTTAAACTAATAATAATATGAAAATTAGGCCTTGAAAGAAGGCCTTTCTCATAACACCGTAACGCAGCTCTTTCAAAACGTTTTCTCCCAAGAAATATAACCTCCAAAATTAGTACAAAATCTAAGTTATATATATATATATATATATATATATATATATATATATATATATATATATATATATATATATATATATATATATATATATATGTATATATATATATATATTATTAAAAGGTCTAATACATCAATAAAATTATAGTACAAACATATTGATGTTAGTTTTGTAAGTGTAGATGTCAGAAAACAAATCAAATTAACCCAAAAACTTACTTTCTAACGACAAAATCTTCAATAAGATGTACCGGCGCCATTTGTTTTTGGTGAACTATCCAAAGTTTGTGGGTGACAGCTGGCCAGTGTTGCCAACTTAAAATTATAATTTTTGCATCATTCGTTCCAAAACCATAGCGTAAATTATAGCGGCTCTTTCAAAATTTGGCTCTTTCATGCCACTCTTCCCCTAATGCATTCTAGAGAGCCAATTTTGGACTATTCTTTCATACATATTGCGTGGTATATTTAAAGGTAGCCTGAATGTTTTGTTTATGGAGAAAAATTATTCGGGGTTTATTTTTGTGAATAAGAGGTTAAAGATAATCCAAGAGTGTCAGATCGCATGATCTTGGTGGTCAGCTAACAATACAATTTCGCGAAGTAACCCATCCAGGAAACGTATCTTGCAATAAATCGATTATCTGGCGAGAAGGGTGACAAGTCGCACCATTTTATTGAAAGATATTATTTACATCCAGTTATCAGTTCCACTATTAACATTAATACGATTTCAATCATCCTCTTCAAAAAAATAAGGCCATATCACTGCTTCACCCAAAAAACCACATTAAACAGTGACTTTCTGATGAAAAAGAGGTAACTCCTGAATCACTTAAGGATGTTCATCAACCCAAATCCTGCAGTTAGGTTTGTTCAAAAACCCTTTAAACCAGAAGTGCGCTTCTTCGGAAAATCCAAGGAGTCATCTTCAAACTTCCAGTTTCTACGCGTTATTGAATCGTGCATCTTTTCATGATGAATTAACACAACGTACTGAACACAACGATCTGTATTGATCAATGTTGCCGCTATTATATTTCAAGGCTCTGGCATTCTTTTTGTGAAACATATACAAAATTAGCGATAAGCTTTTTATTGAATTTTTTTTCACGCCAAACAAAATTTTTTTTTTCTTGTATAATTTACCAATGATAACAGAATAGCTCAATTAGGCCCCTTATATTAACAATGAATTGATACCAATATTTGTCACATAAACAAAGATTATTCGTTGTTAGTAGAAACTCTTTACTTTAATTAAAAACGTGACACATCTGTTCTATATTGTCGCTACGCGCCAAATTTACCGACGAAGTAGCAAAACGATGGCACTAAACAAATAATTTTGCTAGTCTAGTGTCGAGAGTCTTGTTCTTGCAAAGACCAGCACACCTGACACCAAAACCGTAATTTCAATGCTCGTTCATTGTTAAAGAGGTTCTCCAGAATCTATTGTTATACTAGTTATAACGGCACAACATGAAGTCATCCAGGGACGTATATTAAGATAACAGGTTTTTCCGAAGAGTCCATTGGCTTAATTAAAATAGCATAATAGGGAATTTGTAACATTTTATGTTTTGTCGCATTATATTGTGTTCAAATAATTATTCAGCCGTTGTGTGGCTGACATTAAAATAAAAGCATAAGACTATCATAGGGATAATAATGATAATACTTATCATTATTATATATTCAATCCATCCATCGTCTTAAATGGTGATTTGTTTACTGCGTCCGAACTTTAAAACCAAATTAGACGCGGTAAAACTAATTATTTTATGTGAAATATCATTCAACGGCATTAATGTTTGAAAACAATTTCGGACAAACGTCAGCCGTGGCTACTTCTGATAAAGTGCATTTTATCATTCCAATTTCCGACCACTTTTAAAAGCAATTTGAGTCTTTTGTTCGCATCTGTCCGAATTATGTTGGTTTTCAAGGCCTCACTAGTTGCTGGTTTAGCGTCATAGACCAAACATTTAACATAACCCCAAAGAAAATAATTTTAAGGCGTTAAATCCCATGACAGGGATTTTCTCACCGAATTGTTTTCTCAATAAATTGATTGTATGACATGTAGAGCCATCCTGTTGGAACCACATTTCCTCCAGATCAATACCGTTTAAATTCACAATTAAATAATCATATCGCTATGTAACGGTCCAATGATGCCACCGGCGTACAATCCGCAGTATGATGCATTTTTCTGGATATAATGGTAATTGTCGGATAATTTGCGGATCATTTTTACTCTAAACGCCGCAATTTTGTATATTATCGAAACCATTTAGCCAAAAATGAGCTACGTGGCTGAACAAAATATTGCTGTTGAATTCCGTTAAATTCAGGGTCAAGTTGTAATTGATTTTGAATCAATTTATCGAAGGTACAACGCACGTGGTGATTTTGACCCTTGACTTCTTGAACAAGCTGGATCTTGTAAGACCAAGATATTTAGGATAAGAACTGCGAACGGCGACGAATTGATAGATTTGGGTCTTTATCAACACCGGTGATATTTGATTTGGAACGCATAGTTTTTTTATCTTGCTTATCTTAGCTAGCTAGCTTGCCAGTTTATCGCTAGCAGCGTGAACTGCGTTCGGAATTTGTAGATAATTCGCCGAATACATTGCTCGGTTGGGCGATTATGTGCACAACAAAATTCACGAAGTGCTCTGCAAGTTTAGTTCATAGAACACTAATTTTGATAATAAATTTCGACAATTGTGTATATATGAAAGAGAATAGTGTGAGTATAGAGTGAAAAATCAGTCAAAGGCAATTTTTAATTGTTTTTTTGTTTGAAAATCTTAGCAGTTAGAACTTTGAAAAGTAATCGACTCTTTCGTCGATAGTCTCTACATTAGCTATTTCTTCACATTCTATTTCTTCATGTTCTATTTCTTCATATTCTATTTCTTCATATTCTATTTCTTCATATTCTATTTCTTCATATTCTATTTCTTCATATTCTATTTCTTCATATTCTATTTCTTCATATTCTATTTCGTGAATGCGGCATCAATTCGTAGGTCAAATTTACCAGTTTCGCTGTTACAACGGGGCATGAATGGGCGGATGCATCATAGTGTTGAAGCAGCACGTCTTTAGTGGACAAATGAGGGCGTTTTTATCAGCTTTTCTTGAAACGTTAACAATAATGCAGCATAATGCTCTCATGTGATCGTCTTTTCCTTTTCCAAATAGTCGGTGAACGGTCGGTTGAGTCGGTTTTCAACCCATGGAAGTGTTCTCGTCTTCTTCAGGTTAGATTTGCTGGGTGAAACCTACTGTTTTGGGAGGTATTTGGCAAAATTTCCTCAGTAGTGATCTCAATATGGTGTGTTGAGCGCGGGGCATCACTCGTGTAATCTCAATATATCACTTATAAATCATGAAATGTAAAGGAACAGAGTCTCCATGACACTTTATTATTTTTTCTTCGGTTTATGCTATCGTTATTCCGCACAAATTGGAAAGATTAATCAATCACGAAAATCGCATATTTCCATAAAAGCAAAAAAAACTATATTATCTGCATTCGATTAAATGCATATCACTAGTAAGGCTAATAACTAACTAATAAACAATAAAACTAATAGAACAACTTTTTTTTTATAGATTTCATGGTTGGATTTTTATTGAGTATTAAACTACACACTCTTCTATTAAATATGAACAATTTTTTTGGCCAGTTGGCTACTCGTCTTCGATTGTAAAATTTGTTTTTTTTTATAAAATTTAAAATTTCTCACAATCTCTGATCAATTTTATCGATAATATGTAGGTTTTCAGTTTTGAAGGAATCAATTGTTTGTGGATTGAAGGTATAGATCTCGGATATCTCAGATATTCAGATAACCCCACAAAGAGAGATCGTAGGTATTAAATCACAAGATTTTGATGGCTCCATTTCCTGAAATTAAGCGATCTGGAAATTAGTACAATAAATGAATTAAACTCGATTTATGTGGCACCGTCCAGCTACATTTAAGATGGATATCGTGTTTCCAAAAAATATACCAACACCTCTCCATCATATTGCGGTAATGATCGTTATTCGCAGTTACCGCAAATCCAGCCTTATTAAAAGAAAAAAAAATGGGCCGATCACGCCACCTGCTCAAAATCCGCACCATCTACTGACTTGTTTGGGGTACGTTTTCTTCTCATGAATTACGAATTTTTGGAGCTTCAAATGCGACAACGGTTTTTTTTTATAAAACCTTCGAGTTGAACATGCGTCTCATTGCTGAAGAATATTTGTCGCCCAAATTGAGAGTTCTACTTGATAATGCGCTGAAAATCAACTGGCAAACCAGAGGTGGTAAGCATGGCCAATAACGTCAGTAATAATAGTAAAAAAACTATAGTTTTTGGGTCATTTAAGTGTTTTAGTAAAAATATTTCAACATATGTAATAACCAAGGCTAATTTTAAACAAAAAAAAAACATTTTTTTAACATAATTATCATTGATTATTATTATTCACGTATGGGCCCTGGTGGACCACGCGAAGTACAGTTAGAGACGTTTGTTATTGTTGCCTTCCTTTGCGCCCATACTGATTTCATTTTTTCGCTATGAGCTTTTTTTCTTTTTGTCAGACCAAGTTGTTCCAATAGTTTTGATTGATTGCGCGGTTGGCTCTTGGTGAAATATATTAACAATGATAATAATTAAAACACTTGGTATTTGTTTCACAATATATTCAAGATATTCTCTAATATGTTTCGGCCTCGCGACCATTCTCAAAGAGAGTTATGTATAAACTGTTATACATAACTTTTTACATACATTTAACTTTTATACATAGTTTATACATAACTCTCTTTGAGAATGGTCGCGAGGCCGAAACATGTTAGAGAATATCTTGAATATATTGCGAAACAAATACCAAGTGTTTTAATTATTATCAAGTTGTTCCAGTCTTCCTACATTTTTCTTTCTGGCCAACCTCCCAAACCTTGTGTCTGAAACAGCCTCTATCCTGAATTACACTTTGTGTAATATTTGCTGATCTTAGGTCCCCTTTAATTGCAGCAATCCATTTAATTATTTCTACTTTAGCTCTGCTCATTTTCATACAATTCAACTATTTGTCTAGTTAGCCTAGTCGGATTCACCCGTTTTATGTGTCCGTAAAACTTAAGTCTATTTTTTCTCATATCGCTATGTATATATATCGCTATGTATATTGTCTGATTTGTTGGTTTTCTCGAAGTCGGTATGTTGTGCTATTTATTTGTTTGGGGCCTAAGATTTTTCTTTCCTTCTTTTCAATCTCGTCTATGTCTCTCTTTCTATTTAAAATCAGCGTTTCTGTCCCATATAGATATTCTTGCTTAATAACTGTGTTGTAATGTCTCAGTTTTGTGTTTTTACATATGCATTTTTTGTTGTAAATATTTTGCAGTCTCAATGTAGTTTCCATTTTTTGACATCCACCCTTATTGGCCGCTTTTTTCAACCCGTTTTCCATGATTATTTTACCCAAATATTTCAATTGAGAGATTCGTCTGATGTTACCATATTTTGTTTTTAGAAATGGTGTTCTTAGTTTGTTGCAGGTAATGTATTGTCTTTTTAATGGTAATGGTAATGTAAGTCTTTTTAAAGGAAATTTGGAGTCCTATCTTTTTTGCTGTTTCTTTTAGGATTTCAATCTGTTTTGTGCCGTTAACATATCTTAAGCCAAAATTGCTAAATCGTCAGTAAACGCCAGACAATCAATTTTAATGTCGGTTCTCCCCAATTTAATGGGCTGATCCATATTCAGGGCCGACTTTTTTCACTCCACTCTTGTATTATTTTTTCTAGAATACAGTTAAATAAGAGTGGCGAGAGTCCATTCCCTTGTCTCACTCCAGTTTTAATTTCGAAGGGCTCTGAGATCTCGCCCATGAATTTAACTTTTGATCTTGTGTTAGTTAAAGGTTGCTTTAATAATTGCCAGCGTTTTTAGATCTAGTTAATCTTCTTTCAAGATTTCGAATAAAGATTCGGGGTCAATAGAATTATATGCTTTTTTGAAATCCACAAATGTATAGACGAGATTTTTATTCTACAGTTTTTGATGTCTTAGGATCAACTTTAGATTCAGGATCTATTCAGGGCAGGATCTGCCCGGTCGAAAATCTGCTTGATATTCACCAATTTTAGGTTCTAACTGTCCCTGTGCTCTGACTAGTAGACATTGAGATATAATCTTGTAACAAACTGAGAGAAGAGATATCCCTCTGTGGTTGTTTACATCCGTTCTATCTCCTTTCTTATGTAGTGGATGGATTAGAGCATCTTTCCAATCTTCCGGAATCCGTTGGGTTCGCCAAACTTGTTGTAAGATTTTGGTTATTTCCTTGATTGTACCTGGACCAGTGGATTTCAAAAGTTCCGCAGTGATTCCATCTTCACCAGAAGCTTTATTATTTTTGAGTCGCTTGATTTGCCTAATTATTTCATCTTCATTCAGTGGTAATTGATCTGGGTTTGTTTGTTTAGGGTTTAGTATTGGTAATCTGTTTAAGGGCTCATGACAGTTTAGTAGTTGTTCAAAATATTTCGCAAGTTCTTTGCTATTGTCTTGGTTATTTAGAGCTAAATGTCCGTTTTTGTTTTGGAAGCAAAGACGCAAGGGTTAATAGTCTCTTAATTTAGTTTTAAATGTTTTGTAAAAATTTCGGGTGTTATTTTTTTGGAAATCATTTTCTATTTCATTAGGTTCATTGTTTTCATATTTTTTTTAGATTGTCTAATTAGCTCGGATGTTTCTTTTCTTACTTCCAAAAAGATGTTATAATTTATTGCTGTTTTTTGACTGTTCCACACTTTGAATGCTTTACTTCGGCTTAATACTGCTTGGTTACAAATTTCATTCCACCACAGATGTTTTCTACGTTTTTGTAAAGGGACCAACTTTAAGGCGGTTTTAATAATTTTTTGTTTCAATTCTTACCAGTTATGTGCTGGTTGTTTATCTTTTGTTAGAGTTGGTTTCATTTTCGTAGGGTTACATATGGTAGGGTTACGTTCGTAGGGTATTATCATATTGATTCTATATTTATCTTCTTAAAGTATTCTAGTAGATTACATAAAGCAGTATTCTAAGGGTTTTCAATCAAAATTAAAAAAGAGCTTGAGGGAAACACATTCTTGTTTATGTCCGCTAATTAAAGTGGCTTCCGTTCAGTTACCTGAAATTATATGGTAATAGGCCATTAAAACTTTGCATTAACATGTTTACTCCAAAGTTATGACTTCTAAATTGGCATTAGAGATAACAATTTAAATTTCAATTTTCTAATGATTATTCTGGAATTAAAATTATAATGAATATATTTTATGGTCATGCTTTCCTTTGATAAATGGTAAATATTGTTGAGTTTGATGAACCAACTTGAGCAATATTTTTATTCACAAGTTAAGCTGACCTTATTTTTTTTTTGGTTGTCTACTTTTTTGGTTATTGTATTATTTGTTGTTCGAACATTACACGTATTAAGTTCTTAAATTATTTTTCTTGAGATTATTTATCGCTACCGGTTCACTACGATAAGGTCTAGTTTTTCTCGGTGTTAGGCTGGCAGTTCCTTACACTTCTAAAAAGCTAGATTTTCCGAACACTATTAGTATAAGTCATTGCATAAAGTTGTTTGAAATAATTTGCGTTAGATTTGATACACTTCATCTACAATAAATTGGTCAGTTGGTGTCAGTTACATAATTTGACTCCACTCTTATTAAAATCACACATCGCTTCTGTTGATCTTCGTCTCTGAAGTTGAGGTTTAAAATGTTTTCAAACATGGTAACATAGCTAGCTGAATTGAAAGCTACAGTGGCTCTATTTTCTTCGGAACGAAAATTGACTTGCAAATTTGACACTCGGCACTTTGACGTCGAAATCACGCCACGCTGTTGTCTCTAGACTGTGAATGGTCTATGGTGCAATTCATAGGAAGCCATTGTATTTTAATCATGAATACATCACATTTAAAAAACCCATCGTAACCAAACTCGTGATCGTATGACTCCTTTGCCTCTGCTAGCCGAGCACTACCCATTCCAAAAACCTTCGCTTCTCGTGAACTACCTTGTATTAGGTTCTAAACTTGATCTTCGTCGCTTACATGTGTATACATTTCCATAAAATTGACGTATTCAGCTGCTATTATATCCTATTATTTGCAAAAAAGGGTACTTAATATTTTATCTAGTCTAACATCTACATAAAAATGATGCTAACTCATCTTCGTTTGTTTTTTATGAACTGGTCTTTCTAAGTAGAGTTAGTACTTTAATTTTTACAATACTTGCTCTTATTTGAGATGTACTAATTTATATAATTTTTTGTCGCCATTTTTAAATAACTTTTTGAATAAACTCTTTGTGTCATAGAATACTTCAGTTAGTCAACGCGATGTTGCCACTTTCGTCTGAATTCTTATCATGGCTCTTCGAATGTTGATTTAATAATTTTGCTTTTTTTTTCACGGGAACAATAAAGTTTTTAACTCTTGTAAGGAACTTTTTCTTTCAACTAATGTGAATCATCATTGGTTAGATTTACGAAATTTACGATTCTATATATACAGGGTGATTCAGGGAGAAATATCAATATTTCAGCCGCAGAATCAGGGACCGAAAATAAACATAAACATTTCTATAAACATGCGTCCTACTCTCAACTGTTACAGAGATACTGGGGAAAAACAAAAATTTAAATGTTTAAGATTTTTTTATAATATTATTTTTATAATAAATGGTTAGGCTACGTTTTGTATTTTTCAAAAATACCGCCATTTACTTCCAAACACTTGTCAGCTCTCTTATGAACAGCTGGAATTGGTCTGTGAATTAATTCAGGTCTGATCCTTATAACTGCTGCTGCATTTACTATCCGGTCGAGTAATGCATTTTTACTGTCAACTTTAGTTGCATATACCAAAGATTTAACCCATCCCAAAAGACAATAATTCAGAGGAGAAAGTCTGATGATCCAGCTGGCCAATTTTGTGGACAACATCAATTCATTTCACTAGATTGTAATCTACCGGATAGGAAGTTGTTTGACAAATTTTTCAGTTGTAAGCGCCAGTGTGCAGGGGTCCTATGGGGTACGATGAAACTACATGTTTCATTGTACATTAACTGAAACATTTTCTAACAGATTTTGCAAATGATTTTGTAGAAAATTTAGGTAAACTCTTGTGAGTTAATACAAAATTACCATCCTGCAAATGTTGCACCGGTTGTAAATGAAATGGATATAAAGAATTCATATGAATAGTTCTCCAAACAGATGATTGTGTCATTTGGCAAATATCTGCTATCCGCCTTGTACTTACGCTAGGATTATTTTCATCGATATTAAAATTGCTCCTTCTTGTTCAGGATCAAGTTTCAATTGCCGTTTAGATAAAATTCTCGCATTTGGAAATATACCAAATTCCTCAGCAGTGATAACAACTTGTTCAAAAACCCTTCTATCTGGCAGTCCCCGATTCAGGAAACGACGCTGATATTCGGAGATTGCGCGATTTGAGCTTACGTTACAAAAGCCATAAACAAATAATATATCAGCATATTCATGATGAGAGAATAAGGAAAGCATAATGAAATTAATGAAATAACTTTAATACAATTTGCTAATGACAAACTAATAATTAAATGGAACAAACAAAAGGTTGCTTAGCAATAAAAAAAGTAAAGTAATATTTTCTCACTATTTATTACATTTGCCATCCATAAATATGTTTACCCTTGTATCTCTGTGACAGTTCAGTATAGGACCCATGTTTAAAGAAACTTTTATATTCATTTTCAGTCCCTGAAGATGATGCTGCCCTGATAGCTGAAATATTGACATTTTCTCCTTAATCACCCTATATATATATATATATATATATATATATATATATATATATATATATATATATATATATATATATATATATATATATATATATATCCTTCTCCAGAGAACACAGGAACAACTAGAACAGTAAATTGGCGAGTACCAGGCAGGCTTTCGCCCTGGTCGCTCATGCACTGAACAAATCTTCAACTTAAAAACAATACTGAAATACAAAGCTATCAGGAACGTCCTAATCATCTACACGTTCGTTGACTTCAAGAAAGCATACGACTACATTGACCGAAAATCTCTGTTCAACATCCTAGAAGAACAAGGACTCGACCCCAAAACGCTACGATTGTTCAAGCAGACACTGACCCACACAATCTCTAAAGTGAAATTTATGAGAGAAATTTCCGAACCCTTCCTGATGTAAACCGGAGTACGCCAAGGAGATGGGTTATCCCCACTCCTCTTCAACCTGGTCCTGGACAAAGTCATAAAGGAATGGGAAAAGGAACTCAAAAATCAAGGACACTGGAAACCAGTACGACTCGGACGAACCAAAAACAACATAGAAATATCATGTCTAACCTTCGCGGACGACTTAGCCATACTCGCAGACCATGAAAAGAGGGCAACCAAACAGAAGGAATGTGCAGAGAAAGTTCGCCTACAAATATCCTTTCAAAAAACCGAATTCTTCTATTCAAAATTAAATGTCCAAAATTTGAACACCAAATACGGCAAAATAAATAGAGTCACTCACTTCAAATACCTGGGCGAGATCCTCGAACCCACAGGAGGAGAGAAGATAGCACAGAAGACTCGATTGCAGAAGATGAAGACGGCATACGGTAAGACACACAATATCTACAATAAGAAATGCCTATCCACACACGCAAAAATAAGACACTACAACACAGTAATCAAACCAGAGGTACTATACGCAAGCGAGATACTTACACTTCATACAAAAAGCGGCATAGAAAACATACTAAAAGAAGAACGCGAAATTATGAGGAAAATTCTCGGCCCAAAATTGAGAGAGGAACGATACAGGCTACATTCTAGAAAGACCACAGAGAGAATGTCCAACGTATCGGCGGACATAAGAAAAAGAATGTTGAAATTTTATGGACATATCAGTAGACTCCCACCGACAAGACTCACAAACAGAATTCTTACGTACATACAAGGAGTCAAGTCAACAGTACCATGGATCACACAAGTCAGAGCTGATCTGGGAAAGGCACAAATGGGTCCGACAAAGATTGAGGATAGAATATCGTACAAACACAAAATACATATGTGGAACATTGCATCAGAGAGCGAAGTTTCGAATAGATCAGGAACAAAGTGGACAGAAGAGAGAAAGAGAATCCAAGGAGAAAGGATGAGAGAGATGTGGAGAATCAGAAAGAATACTCGAAAATGAGTCATGATGCTTTGCGTGATCCAACCGGGTCTATACGTATCTAATAATAATTTATATATATATATATATATATATATATATATATATATATATATATATATATATATATATATATATATATATATATATATACATATATATATATATATATATATATATATATATATATATATATATATATATATATTTAACCGCAATAAAAAAAGATTTTTTATTAGAATCCTCCAGCCTTGCTATAATTAAGACTATTAAATTTATGAGGGGATTTTCATACATATTCCTAACATTTTCGCTGAAATAAATTTGGATTAATGGAGAAAGAGCTGTTTGCTTATCGGCAGTGATAAACTCCTAAGGGAGCATATTAATGCGCCGACACATATGTAACATAAATATTTACCCCTAGCTCCAACAAATTATAGCAATGTAAGTAGTAACTAGAGACCATTAAACTTGGTGGGAAGACATAAAATGGAGCTGTATAGTGAATTTTTATCGGATGGCATTAAATAACTATCAAAATCCTTTGGCCAGTATCGCTTTAATGATCCATAAATTAAATTTTATGCACGCTTAATTTGTAGTTTTATGTTTATGTAAGTAAAAGATATTTGGTTATTATATCGGTTGTTTAACCTTAACGAATTCCAAAAACGGATCTTCTTTTCTCAATTATTTTATTACTGAAATAGAATAATTGTTTTCTCTGTGTCATAATAAACAAAATGTATCAGTCATGCTGATACTTCTTTTTTAAGTTGTTTTGATGTTTCTCTATTCAGGCCGACATGCACAAAACTCGTTTATCATACAACAACAAGGAAAACCAATGCTCTTTTAAAGAACGCAAGCCGAGTTCTTCTCCGAGAACAAATCCGATAAAATAAAATGGCATTTGGACAGAATAAAAAAGAATCCTACTTATTAAAGTCGATGTTAAGTAACAAGATTCAACCGATTTTGTGGAATGAAATAGACCAAGTCTCTGTCGGCCGCAGTGAATCGGATTACAATCTGAAAACGGAACAATAAAGAAAAAAATTTGCCAGCCTAATGCAAAAAAATACTGAACGTCCAATGGAAACCCTAGATATTAAACAAATCGTTGTTAATACATCTAACCACCACTTACCATTTCATCAGTAAATTTCATGTCATAATAAAATACAGTTTAGGTGGTTTCAATATCTTAGCTTCACCTCGTATTTTAGATAGCAATTTAAATAAAACTTCGAATTTATATTCATTCATTCATTTTACAACTTAAACTAACCTAACCAAACATAATCTAACCTAACCTAACCTAACCTAACCTAACCTAACCTAACCTAACCTAACCTAACCTAACCTAACCTAACCAAACCCAAACACGAAGAACAGTAGAGGATCAAGAAATAAATGCACCAAAGGTCCTGCTACCATATGTGAAAGGAATGACGGATATGATAGGCAGACTACTAAGACAACAAAAGATCAGAGCAGTCTCCAAGCCGCACAAAACTGCCGCTCACATCCTAAAAAATCTCAAGGACAACGTCAGACTGGAAAATTATAGGGTATATAGCATATCTTATTCCGACTGTAACAGAACATACATAAGAAAAACAAACAGACGGATCTCGGCCAGAATACAGGAACATCAAACCAACTTAAAAAACAACCAAACAACTTCCGCTGTGTTCCAGCACCATCTACAATCAAAACATACAATAAATTTTGAAGGGGCCAAAGAAATAGCGAATATTGAAAACTGCAAGGTCCAAACAGTCAGAGAAGACCTTGAATCGTCCTGCGTCAAATTACTCTTAAAAACGTCCAATGGAAACCCTAGATATTAAACAAATCGTTGTTAATACATCTAACCACCACTTACCATTTCATCAGTAAATTTCATGTCATAATAAAATACAGTTTAGGTGGTTTCAATATCTTAGCTTCACCTCGTATTTTAGATAGCAATTTAAATAAAACTTCGAATTTATATTCATTCATTCATTTTACAACTTAAACTAACCTAACCAAACATAATCTAACCTAACCTAACCTAACCTAACCTAACCTAACCTAACCTAACCTAACCTAACCTAACCTAACCTAACCAAACCCAAACACGAAGAACAGTAGAGGATCAAGAAATAAATGCACCAAAGGTCCTGCTACCATATGTGAAAGGAATGACGGATATGATAGGCAGACTACTAAGACAACAAAAGATCAGAGCAGTCTCCAAGCCGCACAAAACTGCCGCTCACATCCTAAAAAATCTCAAGGACAACGTCAGACTGGAAAATTATAGGGTATATAGCATATCTTATTCCGACTGTAACAGAACATACATAAGAAAAACAAACAGACGGATCTCGGCCAGAATACAGGAACATCAAACCAACTTAAAAAACAACCAAACAACTTCCGCTGTGTTCCAGCACCATCTACAATCAAAACATACAATAAATTTTGAAGGGGCCAAAGAAATAGCGAATATTGAAAACTGCAAGGTCCAAACAGTCAGAGAAGACCTTGAATCGTCCTGCGTCAAATTACTCTTAAAAGGTTTAAAATTAATTAAGTTGATCTACGATCCTACTTAATAACCCTTTGATCTAACTTAAGCTATTATAAAACTAAACTTAATTATTAATGTTAGTCGCTATAACTATATAGTAATACACTATTGTTTGTAAGGGGGATCTAAGGGGCTACGTATAGTTAGCCAATTTATGTTGGTACGATTATCTAATATTTTTAATGCCGTTATGCTGTATACAAAAACATAAAATTAATTTTTTGTTCTTCTGTATACATAAGTTATCGCATTTTAAAACTATGTTTTTCTTTTTCAGGTATGCATACATAGGTTTAGATTTTTGGAAATGAAGGTAATAGCGAATAATTTTTATTTACTGAATTTGAAGAAACATTTGACCTATCTTGAATGAATGAAAATTGCTACTGAACCTGTATTTAACTATATACACACACACTTCCTCTTAATTTTTTTTTGTTGCTCATTTGTCAGGTAAATCTTTCGACATTCAGCCATTCTTTTCTTCGAGCTGTTACTACTGATATTTTGGGAGGTATTATATAAAATTTTGTCCATTTCATCAGTAAATTTCATGTCATAATAAAATACAGTTTAGGTAGTTTCAAAATCTTAGCTTCACCTCGTATTTTAGATAGCAATTTAAATAAACTTCGAATTTATATTCATTCATTCATTTTACAACTTAAGCTAACCTTTCTTTTGGCGAAATCTCTCACAAATAGACCGAAATATCAAAAACGATATCAAGCACTGACATTTCACTAATACTGTTCCACGGTATTAATGTTCGAATTTCTGAATGTTACCGAATTCCACGGAATGTTAACGTGTTTTAAAAATGATTTAATTTTAAAAAATATTCTGGGCTTTTTAAACTAGGCATTCTTCATTCTTTTAAATTTTGAATTATTATCCGGTTTGAACAAGAAATTTCTCCGAATTTTGGAATCTCCTTTCCAACATATTATCCTTCATTCAGTGTAAGTGCTCTAATCTTCCATCATTTCTCACTTTATATATCTCACTTACTCTTATTATACAGTGTGTCGCATTTAAGATGAAGATACCCCCACATTTTCGCTATTTGAAGGAATACAAATTTGATTTTTTTCACAGTCAGACAGATTGAATACTACGAATTCACAAGCAGGGTCAATTCTCGATATTTTGCTTCGCGTTGGATATATCGGAAAAAATTATTAGAAAAAGTTGTTCGGGATGTTATTCTACTAAAATAATGACAAAAATTATGATCATAATAATGATAAAATTAAAAATGCCAATTTTGTCATGAAACTTGGTATATGAGATTAGAATAATACTCCGAACAACTTTGTCTAATAACCTTTTTCGATATCTCTAACGTGAAGCAAAATATTCAGGATTGACCTAGATTGTGAATTCGTAGTAGGCTGAGTTTAAAGTTCAGGGTTCAATTGAGTATCTTAAAAAATGAGAACCATCCACCTGTATGACTATGCAAAAGTTCAAATCTGTATTCTTTCAAATAACGGAGATATGGGGGTGTCTTCATCTTAAATGCGACACACTGTATATATTTATATATTATTATTACTATTAGGTGCGTATAGACCCGCTTGGATCACGCAAAGCATTCTGACCCATTTTCGAGTGTTCTTTCTGCTCCTCCACACCTCTCTCATCCTTTCTCCGTGGATTCTCTTTCTCTCCTCCGTCCACTTTGTTCCCGATCTCCTTGAAACTTCGCTCTATGATGCAATGTTCCACATATGTATTTTTTTTTCTGTATGTTCTTCTATTCTCAATCTCTGTCGGAACCATTTGTGCCTTTCTCAGATCAGTCTGACCTGTGTGATCCATGGTACTGTTGACTTGACTCCTTGTGTACGAATTCTGTTGGTGAGTCTTGCCGGTGGGAGTCTACTGATATATCTATAGAATTTCAACCTTCTTTTTCTTATGTCTGTATCCTTCCTCTGTCGGTTTTGGGCAGAGAATTTTCCTCATAATGTTGCGTTCTTCTTTTAGTATGCTTTCTATGCCGTTTTTTGTATGAAGTGTAAGTGTCTCTCTTGCGTACATATAGGACTTCTGGTTTGATTACTGTCTTGTAGTGTCTTATTTTTGCGTGTATGGATAGGCATTTCTTATTATAGAGATTGTGTTTCTTGCAGTATGTCCTCTTCATCTTCTGTAATCGAGTCTTCTGTGCTATTTTCTCTCCTCCTGTGGGTTCGAGAATCTTGCCCAAGAATTTAAAGTGAGTGACCCTATTTATTTTGCCGTATTTGGTGTTCAAATTTTGGACATCTAATTTTGAGCAGAAGAATTCGGTTTTTTGAAAAGAGTTTTGTGGTCCGACTTTCTCTGCACATTCCTTGAGGACTTCGATCTATTTGGTTGCCCTTTTTTCATTGTCTGCGAGTATGGCTAGGTCGTCTGCGAAGGCCAGGCATGATATTTCTATGTTGTTTTTAGATCGTCCGAGTTGCATTGGTTTCCAGTGTCCTTGAGTTTTCAGTTCTTTTTCCCATTCTTTTATGACTTTGTCCAGGTTTGACCAAGTTGAAGAGGAGTACTCCAGTTTTAATCCAGGAAAGGTTCGGAAATTTCTCCCATAAATTTCACTTTAGAGGTTGTGTCAGTCAGTGTGCTTGATGATCAATCGTAGTGTTTTGGAGTAGAGTCCTTGTTCTTCTAGGATGTTGAACAGAGATTTTCGATCTATGCAGTCGTATGCTTTCTTGTTCACGAACGTGCAGATGATTGGGACGTTCCTGATAGCTTTGTATTTCAGTATTGTTTTTAAGTTAAATATTTGTTCATTGCATGAGCGACCAGAGCGAAAGCCTGCCTGGTACTCGCCAATTTTGTGTTCTAATTGTTCTCATGTTCTCTGGAGAATGCATGCTGGGAGGATTTTGTAAGTGGCTTGTAGTAAGGAGATTCCTCTGTAGTTGTTCACATCTGTTCTGTCTCCTTTCTTGTGCAGCGGGTGTATAAGAGCATATTTCCATTCATCTGATAATTTTTCTGCTTGTCAAATGTTCATGATAATTTGCATAAGTACCTGCGGTAAATTTGGTCCGAGGTTTTTCAATAGTTCCGCGGTGATACCATCTTCACCGGATGACCTGTTATTCTTTAGTTTGTGTATGTGCCTGTGGATTTCTTCCTGTATTGGTGGTGGTGATTCTGAGTGGGTATAGATACAATTTTTCTTGGGGAATCTTGTGTCGCGTTCAGGGCAATTGAGGAGATCAGAGAAATAGTGTGCTAGCTCCTGACAATTCTTCTGATTGGTTAGCGCTAATCTCCCATTCCGCTTTCTGAAGCAAATATTTTGTGGTGCCGTTGACTTTCTGGTGATTTTTTAGTGTTGTACTCTTGAAATCCCAACAAGGGTGTTTGTGTTCTTTTTCAATGGGATCAGCTCCTGTGCTTTTTGTGTTTTTTTGTGGTATTTTTTCCATGTCTCTGCCTGTTCCTTTTCCCATTCCTCTGTTATGTTGGATTCCTTGATATTTTTTGTGTCGAATTTCTGTAGATGTGCTTTCTTGTGATGCATTCTCCTTGGAGTAAACTTGACTTTGATTCGTGTTAGGTAGTGGTCTAAGTTAATGTTCACGCCCCTGTGGACTTGGACATCTTGGATCTCTCTTTGTGGTGGGTATGAGATCGCAACGTGGTGTGTCTGGAATTCTCCAATCTGTTGAATAGGCGATCTCCATGTCTTCTGTTTTCGAGGAGATTTTTTTAGGGATATTGACATGATCTTATGGTTATTCTGTTGGCATAGTTCGATGAGTCTTGTGCCGTTCTTTCTGGTAAATTTGTGACCGGGGAATTTGCCTAATGTTTTCTGATGGTTTTTTCTCTACCGATTTGTGCTTTAAAGTCGCTCAGTAAAATTTTGACGTCATTGTTAGGGACCTTTGTCATTACCTTATCTAGTGTTGCCCAGAATTTCTCTGTAGACTTTCTACAGGAAAATCCTATAGTCTCACAGACTCCGTTTGTGGGGGCATGTACATTGATCATGGTGTATTTTTTTATTAGAGCACTGTATGCGCATTGTCATTAGTCTATTGTTTATGGGCGTAATTTCCTTAATAGAGTTAACTATCCCTTTGTGTACCACAAGGGATAGTTAACGTTAACGTTAATAGATAGTTCACGTTAGAAGCGGAGCGCCCCTGGCGACTCGTTTGTCTGTCCTGCTTTTGAGTATGCGACAGTTCCCATAGTCTACCGTGTCCTCATCTGCGATGCGTGTTTTTTGTAGGGCAAGCACAAGTATCTTTTGCCTGTCAAGTTCTGAAGTTAGGTTGTGAAATTTTCCTTGTTGGATCAGCGTGTTGATGTTGAAGGTGCCTATATATGTAGGTATTTGATGTGGAAATTTGCCGGAAAGCTCCGACTTATTTTGATATCGTGAAAGTTCAGGTTCCCTAGAATCCGAACACCCGGTTGCCGTCTGTCGACCGGTGGATTGGTTACCACCTGGGGTATTACTTGCACGAGTCATGGTTGCTTATAAGCTTATGGGTCCAGTGTTTTCACTGGGAGTTTAGAACCAGGAATTGTTAGTTTCTGGAGCGTGGTGTACGGCCGCACCCTCTGAGTGAACAGACGCCGACCAGGTTGCCGGTGGTTGCCACTGCAGACGCGACCTGGGTTTTTTCTGCCAGATCCCTGTTAGCCATCTCTTCCTGAAATAAACGTTCGGGTTCAGCCGTTGTCCGCTTCATGCGACGTGGACAAAGTATATATATATATATATATATATATATATATATATATATATATATATATATATATATATATATATATATATATTATGCGGTGGACAATTAGAATATTTTCGCCAAAATTCACATGGAGTTGCAATTATATATTATTTTTTTAAATTTAAATTATAACTTAAGACAGCCAAACCAAACTGTCACAATTATCACGAAAAAAAAATTATGCCAAAAAAATGGCAGCGTGATTCCTACCGCCCGCCCCCTTATATAGTTAGCAGTATAGTATATTGAATTATTACAAATATCAGATGTAATAGACAAGCAAAGTTCTGTCTATTTGGTGGTACTAATTATCAATATATATTAATTTACTGTATTTTTTAATACATGTAGTACGACTAAACGAACTACACATATGCCTCTAAAAATTGTAATGGATATTTATTTTACACCATTTTTAAATGAAAATATCAAAAGCATTGTTTTGCTTATAACACAGGTTTTTACACATTATTTAAGTTCTTTTTCAATGTTCAATCAATCCATTTAAAAATACTTAGAACTATTTCTAGGTATATTCCTCATTTTAACTAATCAAGAGTAATGGCTTTGTTATAACAGGGCTTTAATCAAAGTGATTTGTAAAGTGTAAATGTTTCCCAAAGAGCTCTATCGAAAATTCATGAAAAATTCCAAGAGATAAATGGCGCGAAGGATCGTCCCAGAAGTGGTAGAAAACGATACACAACAGCTGCACAAGACCGCCAGATATCAATGATAGCTCGAAATCTACACGTGGTATATTAAGGGAGCTTGTTAGGCTTGAAGGGGTAAATGTTTCACGACAAACGATAACACGCAGACTGAGATCGGTAAATTTGCATTGCAGAAGACCTTTGCGTATTACCAAACTAACCCTTCAAGAAAAAAAAATGTAAGATTGCAATGGGCTCGGGAAATAGTAGATCATAGTCCGAACTGGAATAACGTGATGTTCTCCGACGAGACGAGAATTGGCTTGGTTTCTGATGCACGAAGAACATTAGTTTAAAGAGCTACTGGTCGACAATACCGACTAGAAACAGCTCAACCACGTATTCCAGTTGAAGCTGGGAGCGTGATATTTTGGGGTGGTATTACGAGGGGTACACTGACACGTCTACTCGTCCTGTAGAGAAGAGTCACTGGTGCTGCGTATATCGAGGAAGTTTTAAATCTTGTTGTGCGTCTGTTCCGAGGCGCAGTGGGCGATGGATTTGTTTTCTTGAATGACAACGTACCTCTTCATCGAATAATAGTAGCACAACATTTTCTTGAACACCAGGTAATAACCCTAACCTAAAGTTAGGGTGGGCAGCAAATTCCCCCGAACATGTTTGGAACATTCTGATAATACGCATCAAGAAACGAAACAATCTTCCTCTTACCCTGCGAGAACTAAAAGATGCTACTCATGAAGAATGGGAGAGAATTCTACAAGCGCAAATTGATGATTTAACCGACAGCTTGCCAAATCGTTTACAGGCATGCTTACAGACCCTTGGAAGAAATACTGTTTATTAGATTTATTGAAAGTTGTTCTTTTTATTTTGAATTTATTTTTGAAGGCAATTGGTGCATTGTCATTTTTTGACTCCAAAATAATAAATCAATTTTAGACTCATTAGTCATTTGTAGTCGAGTTTTGTTTGGTACGAGAAAGACTTGTAATAAAATGATGATTACGTAAACGGGCAAAAGAAAAACTTAATATCAATAAAAAAGTAAAATGTTTGAATATTCCAAACTTTTGGACATATGTGTATGTTTCATTCAATTACTAAGAGAAAAAAATATCTGAACTTAACTTATGAGTCCTTAGCGACCGAAACCGGTCTTAAGATGTGGATGAATTTTTGCCTCCTAGTAATCGGATGAGACATAGTTCGTCTAGTCGTTCTACCTGTATTTAAAAATACAATTGATTAATAAATATCAGATATTACAAATAGGATAATCATTTAACAGAAAACAGTCCAGTTTTGGTAATGCATAAAATTGCAACGTATATGTAATTAAACAGTTACAAACAATGAAAATTGTCTTTATTTGCTTATTGTAACTGCTCATGTAAGCAGGTGGATAATATGCCGTTCCGTTTATTTTCCTCCCCTCGTTTCGTATATATCAGTAGCGTTAGAGCTGGTAATTAGATTTATGTAAATAATGATTACATTTTGTGATACCATCTCCTATTTAGCACATTCGCGTATACTGTCTTTTTTTAAACATGTGATAAGTCATAACTATGACGGTTGCCGGATTTTGTAAAACTTGATATATATATAATAAACAGCTATGAGAAATATGACCTATCTGATATTCAGTTTTCATAATGTGTTTGTCAGGCTTCGAACAGCTCTGTTTCATTATAAATCAATAGAACCTGAGTATGCTTATTATATTATATTAAGCAAATACGAGGGTATAGTCGAAAGTCTGATACTTTTCAAATGAAATTTTGTTTTTTTTTGGCCGTAAATTAATTTATTTTTCAGTGAAGCTTCCTTTTAGCTTAATACATTCTGCCCATCGATTTTCCACCTTTTTTATACCTTGCACAAAGTATGAAATCTCGAATTCTGCAAAACTGGCTTCTGTTTCGGCGATGATATATTTATTTGATGTGAATTTCTTCCCAGGCAGCCACTTTTTCATGCTTGTTAAGAGAAAGAAGTCGGAGGGCGTCAAATCTGGGGAATAGGGTAGATGGCATCTATTCGTGGTGTATTTAACAGTTTCGCTGTTACAATGGCAAACGAATGAGCCGGTGCATTGTTGTGGCGAAACAACACGATGTGTCCATGATATTTACAGGCGATGAAAGCGTCTTTGACTCCTTTGAGGGACGTTCGCGGAACAAAACTGGGGGTTATTACAGAACGTTAATGGGGATTGTTACAGAACGATGATCACTGATTATTTAATTCAAAATTTGCATGAGATTGATCTGGAGTAGCTGTGGTTCCCATAGGATGGCTTCACATGTCATAGAGTCAACCCAACATGATTTATTGGGGTAACAATTCAATTGTTAATTGACCACCAAGGTCATGATCGTTAGTTTCTTTGGGGTTATGTTAAATTTTTGGTCTATGCCGATCAACCAGCAACTATTGACACCTTGGAAGTCAACATAACATGGACAATTGCGGACATAAGTCCCCAATTGCTTGAAAAAGTGGTCAGAAATTGAATTGACAGCATGCACTTCGTCAGAAGTAGTCCATTAATGCCATTGAATGTTATTTCACATAAAATAAATAATTTCAAGCCATCTAATTTGGTTGTTGTTTTGTTTAAATTTAAATTTTGGACGCACAAAAAATCACCCTATACATAACAACATTTATCAAAAAGAAATTATCTAGCAAATATAGATATGATTTGATAACTTACTCTTTTTCCCTAAAGTAAAATATATTTCAGAAATATGCACATTAACAAACATTCAAAGAGAGAGAGCAAATTGAGAATTTTAATACAAATAGCAATATCAAAAGTTATGTTCAAGATGATTTCAAATAAGGAAATAAGAGACCCACTGGACAAGAGTAAAAGAGGAAGACCCAGGGGAAGATAGAATCATAAGATAAGACCGTTAAAGCATAGGCGAATTGAAAAAGGCAAGAGGAAGCACCAGCAAGATATAAGAGAGGATGGAGAAAGAAACTAATAAAGTAATTTATGTATTGCGTTGTCCGAAAAGTTCGTAGGATTTTTTTAAGAGAAAGAGAAATGCAATTAATAAATCTAAATGTTTACTTAGTCTATTATGTGATTACCATTATTATTTATAAGCTTTTTCTTTGCCTTTATTGTTAAAATATTTTTTTCCATTTTAAAAGTGTGCGAGGTCCGGTGAATAAATTGGATGGGATAAAACATTCCAAATGAAGGTCAACAATTTTTGCTGGGTCCTGATTGAAACGTATCGTCGGGCATTGTTATGATGAACAAAACACCAGTCCTGTTTGCTAATTATGATAGTTTTTCTTTAACTGCTGCCTGCAGTAGATTTAATTGTGAACAGGAGGGATTGGAGTTAATGGTTTGGTTGCGTGAAATAATCTTAAAATGTATGGGTCCTTTGCAATCCCATAAAATCCAAAGCATACTTTTCTTCGCATAAAGGTTGTCTTTCACTGTACTTAAAACCGCTGTTCCTAGCAACCTCCAGTTACCATACGATTCAGAAATGGAGCTTCATATAATATTTTTAGCAAAAGATCGCACGAACAGACGTACCCATTTTTTCAGGTAGTGAAAAAAGGGCGATTGGTCAATATTAAACTTATCTGCTGTCTAATGAATCGTGGTACGTGGACCTTCACCTATTATGGCGTTTATTTCGTCGAAATCAGCAGTTGAAGGACTGCCACTGCCCCTGAACCAACCAAACCACTTTTGCACCACGATTTCCTCAACAAAACCCTCCTCGTAAACGGCACAAACATATTTTTTTTGGCAGGATAGGGTTCTTGCCCTGTTTGACATAATATGGCCTGAATGCAAGTTATCACATCAGCAATTGACAGACAAACTTTAATAATTCATCACATTTATGTAATAATATCTAGAGATTAATTAATTAATTATTGCTAATTCAAAATCTAGAAAAATTTACATCAAATGCATAATTAAATAATAATTCCAAATATATCTGTCTAGGGTTTCTGAACATCATTTTATTGGCAGCGGAGAAAGTTGCAAAGGAGGAAGATTTTCCTCAAATAGCCTTCTTATAAATATTAACACTGTTGTTCAAATTTCCATTGACAAAAAGGCAAACGGCTTAAAAATTTAATTTCCTCTAAAAGGGCGCGGCACCCTTCTCAGGACATTCCGGCCGTTTAAAATTCGGGATCCGACGGGCAGCCGCTTTTCGTTTCGGTCTGTCAAATTGGCCTTATTAATAATGACCGAACAAATCAGTGCGTTGTCAGTCAAATCGCTAATTCGGGGGGCGTAAAACAAACTTTGAATTAAAATTTTAACGGCAACGGGAAACACCAGCTGAAGCAAAAACACGGCATTTCTCTGGGCTATCGATATTAATATTTTATTCCGCTTATGTTCGGTTAAATATAGAATCTACCTTTTTGATATACAGGATATAATGAAAGTACTTTCGTAAAGCACAAGGATTCTATACATTTTTTGAACAAAAAGTTTCCAAAACAAAATTTTTGCAAAACATGCAAACATTTCCGCGGTAAGCATGCCAGAAATTTTCAGAAAAAGTTAGAAATTTTCTTCATAATTGATAACGTAGTAAATTTTTATTTCGATTGTTTTTTGTTGCATTGGCCTCTTAAGATTTTATTTGAAAATAAAATGTAATATCTTTATAGCCATAGGTTTCCATAGGTTTTCAACACAAATTTGATTCTTGAAATTTGATTTCTGTTTTTAACCCGTTTTAAATGATTTACTTGGCATTAAGAAACGCATGATTAATTGTTTTATTAAATTAACTCCAAAGTGTCCGCGATCTCATTGTTGATAATAGAAAAAATCTGGAATCCTTTGGTTTTGACCAATAAATCATTCACAATATTTTTATCTGCGTAAAAAATCAGTCGATAAAAGTGCTTATACTCTTTGTACATGATAAGAAAATAATAATTATTCTTTTTGTGTTCAATGTACAATCCATTAAGAACCTCAAACATGTCGCCAACACTTCAACCACTTCTGGCAGAAGATGTAAAATTTGTTTTTTGACTTCAGGACTGAATTTTCGCTGCCGCACACATTCTTGAAATTTGAAAACACACTATTCGTATCCTATATCGTCTTTCTGGGTATAGTTACCTGGTAAATATGCCTAGCTCCTTCGGAATTTTGAAGAGCTTCTCCATGAATACGGAGCATATTAAAATATTCGCGTACAGAATATATTTTTGGTTTTAATTCGAACTTAAAAACGCACTGACCACTGAAATAATTTTTATCTCAACATTCAAATATAATTGTTTGCGACGTTGCTCTTGATATTGCCGATCGATATTGGCATATGTATGACGTGATTCTTATTTTTAAAAAGCTGTTTTAACAGTGATTATTAGTTTATTTGAAGGTAATGTTAAATATGCTTTAACACATATTTGCTTAAAATGTCAATTCTTATCATTGCTTTTCGATTGGTAATATAGTAGCTTTACATTTTTTTTTCTAGTACTCTTAGGTTTTTGATCATTGTGGCAAGGAACATCTTCGTTAAAACGATGCGAAGAATCGTTCAGCAAATTTACCAAAATTACTTTAATTTACATTCTGTATATGATCAGAACTATTGAATTTTAAATTACTAGATTTAACTCATTCAGTGCGAATTCACCATTGTCGCATCAACCTAGTATTTCTTGGATGGCCGGTCACGCAACTGTCGTGTATTTTACCTGCCCGTTTATCCCTATGCCTTTCTGGCTACCATCATTGTATCATTCTATTCTTTCACTTAAAACTCAACTGCATACTTCACTTAAGGTTGAAGCTTCAAAACTGTGAAAAGACTGATTCTGGTACTGAATGGATTAAATTTCAATAACTTGCAATTTTCTGATTTTTTCATTAAGTTCCTCCAATAACACGAAAACGGCTAAGGTTAGGGACGCGTCAGCATTTTTAACTATTTTTGAAATAAACTTACTTCTTAACATAGATTAGGAATCCTTAATCAATCTATGGCTAGAAGTAAACCCAAGTCAGCACCCCCGTTAGGTTATTAATTCTTGGTTTGTGCTAAGATTTTAGTTTAACGAGAATCCTTCTGACTGGCGAGAGGGGAAATAAAAAATCTTTTAATAAACATTCGGCCTTATCCGGCCTAGGTATCGATATAATTAACCAATCAGTATTTATCGAATTTAACTTTTTTCCAATCAAACTGTTGTTGTCTGCTGTTGTTGATGTTAATCTTTTAAAGATCACTGCCAGTATTAAAAGACTGTCATTTTTGAAATGAAATACACAAACACAGACGTTTCGTTTGAAAGAGAAAGTTGAATTAAAAACTAACAGTCGTCCCACGCCCGTTTTGAATTTGAGCTATTCATTCCTTATCCTACTTATTCATTCCTTTATCTGCGTAACATGCAACAATCCACCCTCCAATGTCCTTGTAAGTAGTAACAATGCACAATTTTAATGTTTTCCTAGTTCACCTGCTGTATAGGGTTTCAATAACACGAAAAGTAAAAAGGAGAAAGGGGAAAGAAAAAAAAATCTTCAGTAGCGCTATTTTCTTCTACGACCTCCCACTTTAAAAACCCACGAGCCGCCACTGACTCAAGCGGATACCGGGCGAAAGGCCAAGTTATACCAGTTCCCGGCACAAATAAATACAAAATTCAATGTCAGCGTGTTATGTTAATCTTGAAATTCGGCACCTTAGGCAATATCTTTAGGTACTGTGATCACAAATTTCCTTTTTTGTCAGTGTTATTTTTTATAATGTTGTTAATTTAACAACGAACGTTGTTAATTTAGTAAAAGAAAAGTTTCATTGAGTCGTGGTTTAAACAATTATGTCGGCTAACTTTGACACTTTATCTTTCTTCATATTTTGACACTTCCCTTCCCTTCGCCTTCCTAATTATTTCAAAATATAGCCCATTTAGTCAAGATTTAAAAAATTAAAACTAGTGTTCTTCGTGCTAAACTCATGAATCACTTCGTGAATTTGAACTTCGTGATATATTCGCCGAATTATCGACAAATTCTGAATGCATTTCACGTTGCTCAATATTAAAGCGAAAAACAAGAAAACTGTGTGTTACGAAGAACATTTCGCCGCTGTTGCAGGCAGTGTTGATGAAGATCCAAATTTATCATTTAATCACCGTTCGCAGAATGCTGAGCTTTGCTATTCGACTACATGTCATGTGATTTAGCTCCTTTATATAATTTTCCTTGAGGTGATGTTAAATCTTTGATATATGCCGATAAACCAGCAACTTTGACGCCTTCTAAACCTACATAATTCCTTCAATTGCTGACATAAGACTCCAATTACTTGAAAAAGCCGTCGAAAATTGGATTGACAGAATACGCTTTGTGAGATGTAGTCGCGACGGCTATTTGTCCGATATTGTTTTCAAACATTAAAATCATTGAATGATATGATGATATGATTATTGAATGAATGAATGATATGATTATATAAACCATGATATATCATCATCATCATCATCATCAGCCTGTATCGATCCACTGCAGGATGAAGGCCTCTTCGGCATGCTTACAACTTTCACGGTCCTGGGCTTTCCTCTGCCACTCGGGTCCAATACACTTAACGATGTCATCAATCCATCGTGCTTTCGGTCTTCTTCGCGGACGTTCCATTCCCCATCCATCTTTCCATTCCCCTCTGTGCCACCCGAAGTTTTTGAATTGATTGCGATGTGAGTGTCCAGGTTTCACTTCCGTATGTCATAACGGGTAGAATGCACTGATCGAAGACTTTTCTTTTTCGCCGTTCCGCCTCCCGGGCGGTATTCCCCTCCATTGAAATCCTCTGCCCAAGTTATATAAAGCTGTCCACAATCTCCAAATCCCTTCCTAAAACTGAAATTCTTCTGTCCTGAGCGAAGTTATTGAACATAACCTGAGTCTTTTTCAGGTTAGTTTCAAGCCAAATGGTTCGCCAGCCCTTTGCAGTTCTTGAATGCGTCTTTGCAGCTCCTCTGGGTCTTGTGAAATGAGAATAATATAATCTGCAAATCTAAGATGGTTTAAGTTTGCACCATTGATCTTTACACCATCCTGTTCCCAATCCAGTTTACGGAATACTTCTTCAAGGCCAGCTGAGAAAAGAATAGGCGATATTGCGTCGCCCTGCTGTACACCTCGTTCTACATTAATTCCCACTTCAAGATCATCAAGGTGAATTGTGGCTGTTGCTCCATCATATATCGATTCTAACAGGTTTACATAGGCTCTCTTTACACCTTGGCTAAGCAGAGCATCCATTATCTCATGCTTTGAGATGGAATATATGTATATATATATATATATATATATATATATATATATATATATATATATATATATATATATATATATATATATATATATATATGTATATATATATATATATATATATATATATATATATATATATATATACTCATATTTCTCATATACTCATATACTCATATACTCATATTTCAAAATATTTAGCTCTGTGGAGGCAAGGTTCTAGGGGATTAATATTAAGGTGACTAAGCTGAGATTTTTTTAGTAAATAATAATAGAATAACTACTGTTATCACAAACATTAATTAGTCGGCCTGTTTGTTTTGCACTAACACACTGGTGTAAATGTATACATTGATAACGGCACCTTAGGGAACGGATTATGAGCTTCGCTAAATAAACATATTATTATTATAACAAGTATATTAAGTTAGAATGTTCTTTGGACGAACGGCACGAAACTTCTTAATACATAGGATCTTTCAACAAGGCGTTTTTGCCTGTTTTTGCTTTATTTTCCTTTCCTCTGAAAGTATCATTTATATGTAAATACTAATATGGCCTATATTTTCGAAAACTGTACAATGCAATCTGTACAAAGAGTTTGAAAATTTGCTACATAACTACTCTTTAATTCTTTACCTTCGAGGTTTCCATTAACGTTATTTTTACAATAACTAGGAAAATATATAACAATATGATCAAAGCCATACTATGTAAATCAAGTCTTCCATTCGAACCTTCGAAATACAATTTTTCGATGGGCGTTTCGCTAACCATCTTAGCATCATCAGGAATTGACCCAATGTAATTCTAAAACTAAACCCATTGTTACTATCATCATTAGCCCGTGTTAATTCACTGCAGAATGAAGGCCTCCTCAGCATGCTTCTAACTTTCACAGTTCCGGTCCTTCCTCTGTCATTGGGTGGATCTGACTTAACGATGTCATTAGTCCATCGTGCTTTCGGTCTGCGTCGCGAACATTTGTGGTCAAGCGGTATCCACTCCAGGATTCCCTTGGTCCATCTGTCGTCCCATCGCCTCGCTATATGGCCTGCTCATCTCCATTTAGATTGCTTTACTCTTCCAATGATGTCACACACTCGTTTGTTCCCTGAGCCATATGCAGGGCTTTTTGTCTCATCTTGTAATGCCAAGCATACATTTTTCAATTCTCCTCTACCCGAAGTTTTTGAATCCATTGCGATGTGAGTATCCAGGTTTCATTTCTATATGTCATAATGGGTAGGATGTACTGATGAAAGACTTTTCTTTTCAGGCAAAGTGCCCCCTCCCCATTAAAATCCTTTTAAAAGTATTATTTGAAATTGTGGTAAAATAAAGCAAAAGACTGAATTTCCGCGGAAAACAAAATGATGCTTCGGGCGGAAATGGTTGCATTTTGAATATATGTTTTAAAGAAACTATTTATACAAAATAGTAGAAATGCAGAATTAATAAAAAATTATCTAAATATGTATCTAAAATACAACAGTTTCCGCGAAAATATATATATATATATATATATATATATATATATATATATATATATATATATATATATATATATATATATATATATATATATATATATATATACAA
Organism: Cosmopolites sordidus; assembly: GCA_031761425.1. Taxonomy (NCBI): domain Eukaryota; kingdom Metazoa; phylum Arthropoda; class Insecta; order Coleoptera; family Curculionidae; genus Cosmopolites; species Cosmopolites sordidus. The sequence goes on from JARFXV010001218.1 coordinate 491,240, forward strand.
TTGTAGGATAGCACAGAGTAGAATGAAAAGATGTATGCTTGGTATTACAAAATTGGAAGAGTAAAGGAATTCAAATGGAAATGGACAAACCATATAGCGAGGCGATGGGACGACAGATGAATAGCTAGACAGATAGCTAGCTATACATTTTTCCTATTTGTCTGACAATTTGTGGATGCCATACCAAAAAAAAGTTGCTCTTTTGAGGCAAACCAGTTATTGGGCAATTTAGCGTACATTATCGTAAGAAGTAAAGCGCTGTTCAGCAAGTGCGTGACCCATCGATGCAAATAAGTAGTAATCGAACGAAGCCAAGTCTGATGAGTAAGCCACTTGTGAAAGTATTTCTCAACTAAACGCCTCGATCGTTTCCTTGGACAGTTATGCTGTGTGTGCTGGTGCATTATCATGAAGCAAAATCACTTAGTGTTGTTTTTTTTTTGATATTCTGGTCGTTTTTCACGCAAAGCTCAATTCAAACCGATTATTTCTTGTCGGTAGCATTCACTATTAACGGTCTCGCCAGATTTTAGCAACTCATAATAGACCAAATCTTTCTGATCCCACCGAACACAAAGCATAGTCTTCCGCTTCCGTCATAACGTTTTAACGTTGCAGCCGATGATTTTTTACACTTAGGATTCTCAAAATATATCCACTTTTCATTACCAGTCACAATTCGATGGACAAATTACTTTCTTTTGTACCTGGTGAGCAACATTTCGCAGTGGATTTTATGTTTTCCTGCTGTCTTTCATTCAATTCATATAGAGTGAATTTTCCCATCTTCTGGATCTTTTTTCGCCGCGGCGGACATTTAGCCGAAATTATTTTCAAACATTAATGCCATTGAATTTTATTTCACATAATATAAATAGTCATCTAATTTGATTGTTGTTTTATTTGAATTTATAGTTCGGATTGTATGTATATATATATATATATATATATATATATATATATATATATATATATATATATATATATATATATACATATATATATATATATATATATATATATATATATATATATATATATATATATACCCTTCGGGAGGGGAGGTGGAGCGACGCGTTAAATGTGGCTGGCAGGCGTTTGGCAGGCTCAACATAGTGTTTGAGAGCAAACTACCATTTTGCCTGAAGAGAAAAGTCTTTGATCAGTGTGTCCTGCCCATTATGACATACGGAAGTGAGACCTAGACACTCTCATCACAGTTAGCTCAAAAACTTTGAGTAGGCCAGAGGGGAATGGAAAGATGTGTGCTTGGCATTACTAGACAGAATAGAAAGAACGGCACATCGATCAGAGAACAAACGAAAGTGAGTGACATCATTGGAAGAATAAAGCAATTGAAATGGGAGTGGGCAGGCCATGTAGCGAGGCGATGGACGAAAGATAGCCTAGGCCGCTCCTGGACTGGATACCGCTTGATCGCAAATGTCCACGGAAAAGACCGAAAACACGAGGACTAATGACATTAAATTAAATATGTTGGACCCGAATGGTAGATGAGAGCTTAGGACCGCGAGAGTTGGAAAGCATACTGAAGAGGCCTTCATCCTGCAGTGGGTTGATACGGGTTGATGATGATATATATATATATATATATATATATATATATATATATATATATATATATATATATATATATATATATATATATATGAATGTATTTCGGGTTTCTCACGGTAGCCGTTCGTTAGAAGTTTTTGTGGTTAAAAAAATTTTGAATTCTGAATTTTTGTACTTCAGGGTTATTTAAGATTCTCTTTAATTTTAAAATATTTTCAAAGTCATATCACTTCCGATTATTCTTAAAATCGCCAGTAAGTTCCTTATTTTAAATGGACCATTCCTGAGAAATGGATTGTATTCCAGGAGGAAGGGATTCCTGAGAATATTTCATGATGAGTTCCTTCAGGTTTCCCTATACCAATTTTGAACTGTTTCTTAAATATCTTGATTCTTTTGCAAATTTTTAAAGATGTAACCTTACTTTCAACACTGCGTCTTTTACCCATTTTCGACTGGTGCTAAGCGCTTCTGGGGTAGACGAAAACACAAGAATACTTTCGAAATCCACATTAATAATAAATTTATCGCATACAGGGTATCCAAAATTTCAATTACATTATTTTTAAAATTAAAAAAGTTCGTTCTTTCAAATGTGGCACCCTGTATATTATTGGATGATCGGACGGTCGGATAGATTCACTATAACCTTCCCTATACCTATATCCAACGGTTTTCTTGTTAATCCATATGTATTTTTATCAAAAGCCGATGAAACTCCAAGAGTCCTATTTAGTAAGCCTTAATTTTGACAAGAATTGAAAAAATTTTGATATTATGTCAAAGCAGTATCAACTCACAAATTCGTGAGGTATCTATTCGTAAGTATCTATTACACTTTTAGTGATTTTGTTATTTTTTTCAAGTACAGTTTATAATGGAGAATCATGAAGAATATTAAAATACTGATTTATTAAATTTAAGACTGTCAGAGGAACATGCAAATTATTTAACGAACGATATCCGGACCTACCAAACAATGACTCTCCAAAAATTCGTAAGAATCGAAGCTCGGCTTTTGGCAACTTTGAGCATAAGCGCAACAGGAAATCACTTAACGACTGTAACAGGTAATGAAGATAACGAGGTGAATGTGTTGGCTTATTTTCAAGCTTATTCACGGAGTTCAACACTAGCAGTAGCTCTTGATTAGGGTATTTCAAGAGCGTCAATCCACAGAATATTAAGAAAACATAAAATGTATCCATTTTCTGAGATAATTGTGCCCGAATTACGTCTTGGTGATGAGGCAAGACGAGTCGACTTTTGCGAGTTGATGTGCATAAAAATTGAGATGAGAGAGATAATGAGATTTCTTCATAAGATTATGTAGACTGATGAATCAAAATTCAGCAGGCAAGGAATTATAAATCGTCGAAATAATCACTACAAGATAATCTACAAGCCATAAAGGAAACATAATCACCAGGACCACATTAGTTTTAATACTAAACTTGAAGAGATTTGCCACTAAACATCAAATCACTTTTTTTGGACTGCTCGATGCACGTTTCGTAATCTGAGAGATTAAATAATCTTAAAAAAGTTTTGTTTTTGTTTAATTATAGACATTTAATTATAGAGTGGCATATCAAGTGTACGATAAAAATTTGAATGTAGCTAGATATCTGGAGATACTCAGAAAGTTTGTTAGTGATTTACTAAATGTTCTACCTCTACGTGAGAGAGCAAATAGTTGGTATCCGCTGGATGGTGCTCCTGCACGTTACACTATAGCTGTACACCAGCAGTTGAATTTGATGCTCGACGATCGGTGGATTGGCCCACAGGGTCCCTGGAACTGGCCACCCAGATCAGCTGATTTGACGCCCTTGGATTTTCACTTCTGGGGCCGTATAAAAGAACTACTGTACTCTAGGTCTGTTCAAACTAAAGAGAAATTATTGAACCGTGTTCACGATACGTTCATTAATCTAAGTCTAGGCGAAATTCGGAGGTCTGTTTCGCGAGAAGTATATGATAGAGTTATCCAGTGTTTGAACCAAAATGGCGGTCGTATAGAACAATTATTGTATTTTTCATTGATTTATTATTTCTTGTAATTATGTTCCAATTTTTTATGTTTTTCATTTGTTATTACGTTCTAAATTTTGTTAAGTTCCCGTTTTGTTTTCATGTTCTAATTAAAGTGAATTACTGTCGTTTCAGTCATGTTCATTTTGTTTCGAAAAACAAACGATGGCGATGTATCGGTTTCTGCCAAAAATCACATTAAAATAGAAAATATGGATTAAAAAGAAAACCGTTGGAAGTAGGTATAGGAAAAGTTACAGCGAATCGATGCAGAATCAAATTCTGCATCCGACCATCTAATAATATACAGAGTGTCAAATTTGAAAGAACGAACTTTTTTAACTTTGAAAATAATGTAGTCATCAAATTTTGGACACCCTGTATGCGATAAGTTAATTGTCAAAGTGGATTTCAAAAGTACTATTCTTGTGCTTCCGTCTACCCCAGAATTGCTTAGCACCAGTTGAAAAAGGGGTAAAAAGCGCAGTGTTGAAAATAAGGTTACATATTTCAAAATTTGCAAAAAAAATCAAAATATTTAAGAAACAGTTCAAAATTGGTATAGGAAAACCTGGTGGAACTCAACCTGGTGGAACTCAACTTCAAAAAATGAAATAATATACCGGGTGTTCTAACCACGAAAACTTCTAACGAACGACTACCTTGAGAAACCCGTAATACAATGTACGTATGTACGTTATAAATACGAAAAAAATATAAATAAAAGTCAAGGCGGATTTAAAGGTAAAACAACGTCGTAACATTTTTATTTCATCAAATAGCACTATATCGTGTGGTAAAATGACTCTATGCCCCGTGAGGTCTAATCGCTGAGCGGAAACTGAGAATATAGATGTAACCCATCCAAGCATGTGAGTGAATACGCTCTGTGCATTGCAGATTTTTTCAGATAATAAGTTAAATTAAGAACTAACTCTTCACAATAACTATCAATAGCATGCTACATTAATATAAATACCCCATTAATATGTTTCGTTTTAAATGCGTGGTTTATTTTAAACACAAAATCATTTAAAATATATCAAACTGTCTTGGGTCTATTAATATGTATTGAATAAATCTGAAAAAATATATATCCACGTTTACATTACATAAGTACCATTCCTACGTTTACGTATAATATCGATCCTTCATTTAGTCCTGTAACCCACGTGAGTTATGTAAATTTAGGAACTTTCATTTTTTATGCTGAATTGTTTAAACTGGTATTTGTCACCAAAAATATTACTAAAATTTCACTTAGATCTGTAATCGGGGTTTGTTCGCCGTGTGGTTTCACTTTATTATTTAAACGTGTACATTTTTTTTTAGTTTCTATGCTACCTGAGAAACAAAAACTATTTGAATATCACTTCTTAAGCCCATTTGATTATTTAAAAGAAATAATTTTCGTTATTTACATTCATCAATAATATTTTCCATAACAAATCTACATGGACTTCTCTTCTTCTTTTCCCCTTCCATGCCATCTGTTTCGGTTGAGGTATTTGAATTTTTTTTTTATTTTAGGTTCAAAATACTTTATGACTGGTCAGATGTTATGCTTATTTTCATTATTATTGGTTATTTCGTTATAATATTACAAAACAAATTACCTTAATAAGCCAAATATTGGCCATCGTTAACTATTACTTTTTCCCATCTATCTGTCAAAGAATGGATTCCGCGTCAAAGAACTTTTAGTTTTTTTGGAGGTTTTTTGAGAATGTAAGTGTTCGTCTGAAAGTTCCTGCTGCATCGATCGCAATAAGTGGTAGCTCGAAGGGGCTAAGTCCGGTGAATACGGCGGGTGAGGTAGTACGTTTTATTTAACATTTTCCAAATAGTTTTTTACACATTTTGCAACTTGGGGCTGAGCATTGACATGTTGAAAAATGTTGATAATTTTTCCTTCAATGCTTGGTTCAATGTTATCAATTGTTGTCGGTATCGATCGCCAGTAATTCTTTCACTAGGTTTCAGCAGTTCGAAATACACAGCTCTCCTACTATCCCACCAAGTATACAGCAAAGCCTTTTTTTCATATATATTGCGCACTGATGTAGAAGGCTGTCCTGGGTCTACCCATGATTTTTTGTGCTTTGGGTTGTCAAAATAAATCCACTTTTTATCATCTATTACAACTCGATGCAAATAACCTTCTCTTTTTTGTCTTTCTCTCTGGCAAGCAAAATTTCATAAGTGGTTTTTCAGCTTTCAATGCCTCTTTCCTTCAATTCATACGGAATCCATTTTCCTTCCTTCTGGACCTTTCCCAAGGCATGTAGAAGTTCGGAAATAGTGGATTGGGTAATATTCAATGCTTCTGCCAATTGTTTCAACAGATGAGTTAAGTTTTCATCTAGTCATGCTTGCAAATATGCAGTTTCAAACCTTTCGACTCTCTTGGATATACCCTGTTTAATATTAATGTACAATATTCTTGACGTTGATGACTCTTTTGAGTCGAAAAGTTCGTGCCATTGTGTATAATAATAATAATAATAATGGTGAATTGGTAAGGAATATTAAACCAATATTACCAAATATTACCAAAAAATTTCGTAAGGAATATTAAAATATTGGGCCTCAGCGATCACCTTTTTAGATCTATGCAGAAGGCTGAAGTTCTTGGAACAGCTCGAACCGTTCGAAAGTTTCTGAATAAGAATAAGAAACCAAAAACATCCACCGTGACCACTACAACCATGTGGCCCGAAAACATGGAAAGGGCCCCCACAGAGCTTCTTCTGATATCTAAGATATCTGGGATAAGTCAATGTTCCCCTTGGGGCCGGTTTTGCAGTGCGGGGATGTACCGGGTGTGGGCTGTACTCGGATTTTGCTCCGGGTGTGGCTTGTACCTAGTGTTCTTGTGTTATAGGGCCGGTCCTTAGGGGGAGTGCGAATGCCTTTAGGCTAAATCCATATGGTGAATTATAATAATACCTATGTGCTATATCTACTTCGGGGGATGAAAGATCCATAACTTATAGGTTAGGTTGTAACCTTCCACACATATTCAGTGTTAACAATAGTACAAATTAGAATTTCTCGTGTCATTATCAACTAAGTCTATGGTAATAGCAGTAGTATAAGTTGACTTGTACTCTTAATACATAACACAGTTTTCTTAAGAAATAGTTAAACTATCAGGTACAAACTGAAAAAAAAAATTTTAGGACTTTTCTTTTGACTTGGAATTTGAAGAATAATGGTGAAGTTTTTCAAGGAATGAAAAAAGAGAAACAGATAATTTTTTATTTATATTCTTAGTAACTAACACTTTAGAATTAACTAATAACAAACATATTAAAATCAGTAACTTCTCAACATTTTTTTGCTGTTATTTTACATTTAGGAGTAAATTGTAGGCATGTATATTATTTATTTGTTTTTAAATTTGTTACTTCGTTAATGCAATAATCATTGATTTAAAAATTGTTTTCAAAAAGGAAATACTATCTTGGTATATTGCCAGGTATAATGCCTGCATTGCGTCAACCTTATTCACCTGGCCAGGATCCCCATTTGCATGAAAACCGCACCAGCTCCTGTCTGTACACTAATAATTCGGAGTTACTGTCTTCATGCAAATCGAATGTTTTAATAACATGGAAATTGCGAATTCTACTCTTACAACGCAGGTGATTTGTTTATACAAATCTAATAAATGTCAAATCTAAATTATTACAAACATAAATAAATTGAAATTTAATGAAAACCTATGCGTATCAAGTTTTAATTCCGAACATGATAAAACAAAAACATTTCTGAATAGGTGCCTTTGATTATACAGGGTGGAAGGAAGATAACTTTCGTAAATTTAACTAATAATTCTTTACATTATTTGCAGCAAAATGTTTACTTAAAACATGTATTCAAAATTAAATAATTTTTGCAGAAAGCAATATTTTATTCTCCTATTAATTGGCAATTTTGCCAATTGTTACGAAAAGTTTTTTATTTTATTGCCCTCAAGGTATTATCCAAAAATAAAATGTAACATTTTTATAGCCGTTTATTCCATACTTTTTAAATTAAATTAGGTTTTTCTTTTTACAAAAAAGGAAGACTTGCACATTAGTGTCATAAATAAAAATTCTATATGAATTATTTCTAAACAATGATTACCCGAAAAATATATTGAAACGGTTAATGTACAAAACATATTTCTATGATAGCCCTTTAGAAGATAACAGGCCAGAAGCAGTTTACAAAAATAATCTCACAAGTGAATGGTCTATCCCAAGCGATGACTTTCCTCACATAAAAATCAGTTAATACAACCAATGATCGCCAATCTGTTCACTAAAACCAAAGATGTCATTCCAATCGGTCTACAATCAAATGTAATTTATAAACTGACCTACAAAGATTGTGAACAGTGTTATACAGTAACCATAACAACAGATGTGCCGGGGTTGACCATGACGTGACTTCTGGACATAATATTGATTTTGATAATGTAATGGTCATAATAGATTAACAACTACAGAAAAAAACTGTTTTTGGAGATGTGTCATATAAAACAAAATAAAACCACGATAAACTTCAAATCAGATACTAGTGGTCTTAGTAGTATTTATTGTCATCTTCTCAAATAATACCAAATAATTGAGTTCTGTTTGAAACTTCTCCAGTCTTTTCAATCTCCATGGTTGCAGGTTGAATATCTTAGTGTTTAAAAATATTTTTAATTCCTATTTGGGGCCCATATCGTTCAAAAATATTATTTATATGTTTTAGACAATAGACATTATTCGTAAGTGTATATATTTATTTGTCTGTGATTTTATATTTTAACACGCATATGTGCTATTTTTCTAGTATGTTATTAAAATTCTAATTTCTATTATGTTATTAAAATTTTAGTGTCTCTTGATGAAGTCATCATAAAAATGACGAAATATTAAGACGAATAAACACTTTGTTTTACCTTTGATTGCTAGCCCAAAACCAACAAACTCCAAATAATTATAATTTACACGGTTTTACAAGATTTTCCACAGATTTACATAATGTGTGCAAGCAGTATGAAATGATTTTTCCCCTTCCGCCTAAACCAGTTAATTTATATGGTATGTCGCTGTAAAGCCACAAACTGATCTTAGAAGTTACTTGCTGATGTTCATTATAGTGGCGGTTGTAGGATCGAGCGAAACACCGACATGTAATATGGTGGAAAATTAACTGCTTATTAATATTTCTCTCCACGAGCCCACCTTTTGAGCATAATTGGTATCCTACCCGAGATTGACCGCTCGGCAATTTGAATGGTCTAGGCTGTTGAGAACGACCACCATAGGATTGCGCGAGGCGTATAAGATTAGCCAGGCTTTCCGACAAAATTAGTTTATATAGTCTTCGGGTCTCACCGTTCCTTCAAATATTTATCTGCGTCAAGCTCAACTATGGTTGATCACCGTTATAAAGCCAGAAACAGATTTTGGGTGCTACTTGCTGACGTTATGGTCACGGCTGAAGGAATCTGCACGTGGAGAGGAAAGCCACGCGGAAAGAAGTTATCCCAAAGAGTTCGCTAACTTCTTTAAAGAAAATCCCAGAAGTCGAGTATAAAAACTATTTCAAAGGCATGAAACAACGTTGCTATAAATGTAATGCCGTGAACGGTGATTAACATACTTTGAAAACACAAAATAAATTTGAATGAATAAATAAATACTTTGCGTTTTATTTAAAAGTCACTTTACTTTTTGATCATAGTAGTACATATAATAACAGTAAGATTTATTTTGCTTTCGATGTAATTCAAGGAATTTTTTAATCAATACTTGTACTTTCAGTCTACTGTAAAGTCCAGAAAAATATATATAACGTAATTTATATATATATATATATATATATATATATATATATATATATATATATATATATATATATATATATATATGCAATGTCAGATTTCTTTGGACTGCGTCCAATGAGACAACAGTAGTTGAGTGTCATCATATACCCAACCGTTGGGTTCCACAATCTCATGTAGAACACACAACAACCTGCGTCTCCGCCTTAATGAGCATTTTTGTTGGATGATGACTGGAGAAGAGCCCCACCCATCCCTTCAAGTGGAGGGCATATGTTTCGTCTCTTGATGTTTAGACTCTTCAGGGTACCTACACATGCTCCCCCATCAAGAATAAGGAAACACAGCCAACAACCAATGTTTTCGCCGACTTCCCGTCGGATGGCGTATATATGCAATGTCAGATTTCTTTGGACTAGGTCCAATGACACCACAGTAGTTGAGTGTCATCATACACCCAACCGTTGGGTTCCACAATCTCATGTGGAACACTCAACAACCTGAATCTCCGCCTTAATGAGCATTTTTGTTGGATGATGACTGGAGACGAGCCCCACCCATCCCTTCAAGTGGAGGGCATATGTTTCGTCTCTTGATGTTTAGACTCTTCAGGATACCTACACATGCTCCCCCTTCAAGAATAGGAAAACACAGCCAACAACCAATGTTTTCGCTGACTTCCCGTCGGATAGCGTATATATGCAATGTCAGATTTCTTTGGACTGCGTCCAATGATACAACAGTAGTTGAGTGTCATCATACACCCAACCGTTGGGTTCCACAATCTTATGTGGAACACACAACAACCTGCGCCTCGACCTTAATGAGCATTTTTGTTGGTTGATGACGAGCCCCACCCATCCCTTCAACTGGAGGGCATATGTTGAAAAAAGGCACGATGTTGGAAAATTGGTTTCATGTAACATGTGTGCAATTTAATTATTAGATTGTATTTTGATTTTTAGCTGAAAATATTCTGCGAATGGTTGAATATGTTCCATTTATTTAAAATTTGATGGAAATTATATATGAAAATTAAACAAGTTCTTTTAATTGTTATCGATAAAAATATTGTAAATATAAATAAATTGTATAAATACAATTATATATTTAAAATATTGTTAACATATTATAATAATGTGTACTATGGAAGTTACTTTCTTTCTTAGACCGACAAAAGATTTGATTTTTTTTTTATTATTCCTATCAGCCAATTAGTCTACTGCCATTACTCATATACGAGAGCTATTTTTAAAATAAGATCTGTTTGTGCATGAGGGTGAGAATGAGGGGCAATCACAGCAGTGCATCTGCTTCCAGCATACCTTGTGCATGTTTAGACACCATCTGCAACCGTATCGTCTGTCTGTGTGCTGAGATGTAAACGTTTATAATATTTAAGAAAAGTGAGTCGCCCGCCGACTATGAGATACGATTTGCAAATCGATTCTTGAGTGCAATAAACTTAGCAGCATCGGAATTTTACCGCCAGATTTATGCGGTTTACGGTGATAATGTTATGAGTGACAGTAAAGTTCGAAAGTTGGTGAGAATGTTTAAGGACGGGCGGGTTAATGTGCATGATGAAACACGCCCTGACCGATGTTCTCTGATTTCTGAAGATTTGCTTCGAGATTCCTGGACAACAAATTGCGAACCGACGATTCACGATTTCAAAGTTATCAAATGAATTTCCACAGGTTTCAAGGTCAGTTTTGTGCACCATTGTTTCGGAGAAACTGAATTCCAAGACTGCTTTCTGATGATCACAAAACAAAGAGATAGGGCTGGGCTTTATCGTTTCTGACTCGATACAATCAAGAAGGAAATGAATTGTTAGACCACATCGTTAAATGAGATGAGACTTGGGTGTCTCACATGACTCCTGAGTCCAAACAATAGTTAATGGATGGCAACACAAATCGTTGCCAGCCAGAGTGAAAGCCAAACAGACAATTTCGCACCAAAGATCATGGAAACTATCTTTTGAGACAGGAAAGGGATATTGTTAGTGGATATTATGCCGAGAGGCACCAACAATAATTTCTGTTGCGTATTGTTTCTGCACAAACACAACGTCTAATCAGGTCTTTTGGATGGGAAGAACTGGATCGTCCATCTTACAGTCCACACCTTACGTCCAGTGATTTTAATTTTTTTCTCTACTTAAAAGAGTTCCTTGGTGGTTAACGGTTCAACGATGACGAATAAGTTAAAACTGCAGTCATGGATTGGGCTTATTCACAGGCAGCAGATTACTTTGACGTCGGAATTCAAAAACTTGTTGAGTGTTATGACAAATGTTTGAACAAAAATTGAAATTATGGAAAAAAGTAGATAAAAGTATGTAGAATATGGAAAAAAATATATTTTAATGATATACTATTTTTCTTCTTACTAAAAAGCGGACCTTATTAAAAAAATAAATGTCGTAGTATTTGGAAAATTGTTACTCACTAGAAGAACACTTATTTTAGAAAGACAAAATAATCACAACGTATAAATTCAGATTTAGGTTACATCATTTAACCATTCAATAACTACATCCTAGATCAATTCTTCCATTGGAACCTTTGATAGACAAGACACAGGATTCAAATAAATTTACTACTATACACTGAAACACTTGTTTTTAATTAGGTTCATTACCCTGATGATAATAATATGATTAGCGAAAAGTGCGTCGAGAAATCAAAAGTACGTGATTTGGTGTTTAGTGGTAAATCTCTTTCAATTTAAGTAAACATCGTGTTGTATACCGAATTTATTGATTTATTGATGGACCACAGACCTTTCTATGTGATTTTTTTGGACACTGGACAGGCCTTTGATAAAGTGTTTTTGTATCAATTACAAAACACTTTGCCTGTAAACTACCTTATATAATTGAACTCATATCTTTCTCATAGAAATTTTTGGGTAAAATATGAAGGTAAAATTACAAATGTCGTCCAACTAATAGAAACTGGAATCCTGCAGGGAAGTGTGGTTGGTTCTGATTAGAAATTACTTACTACTGACTTGCCAATGTCACTTGATACATCAACGACCACATTTTCTGACGATATAGAGATCATACGGTCTAACAAAAATTGGATTAAAGCGTCAGAACTTTTACAAAATATCTGGTTAAAAAATGTGTGCAGAAGTCGAGAAGTGTTTAAAAAATGGAAAATAAAACCTAATGAAAAATCCATAAATGTAACATCTATAATTTTTAACGATAAACAATTTCTGCAAAAGGAAGAAGTAAAGTACCTGGGAATGTATTTAAATAGAAAATTGACTTGGAAAACATATATTTTCCAAGAGAAAGCAACTAAGTTAGAGCATTTCGATTGGCTTAAGTAGCTATTCAAAACTATTTGCATATGAAACAATATTGTAAAAAAAAAAAAAAAAAATATGGACTACCCATCGAGACGTCGGAGAGTACACACGTGTTCTCTAGCTCCCGAAAAGTGAGGTTAAGTGCAAACAAACTTTTAGTAAACGTTTAGTGGGTTTTTTGTGAAATTGTGAATAAGTGCTTTCGCGATGAGCAAAAACCACAGAAACAATTACCAAAAGCAGGTAAAAGAAGCGTGCTATACATATGATGATTTAGTACGCTGCCACGCCGAGTGTTTGGAGTATCATAGAGATGCTCTAACTAGTGTTAATAATCAATTAGCGGAAGTAACCGCAACCAATTTAGTGCTTCTCACTGAGAAAACAGTGCTTCAAGTTGCAGTTGACTATATGAAGACTGAAATCAAAAAAGCCGGCGGAAGGGTAAGTGCGGATGGCACGATCTCATTTCCTACGGTTTCGAAAAAAGAAAAAGGTCCACAAAACTTAGTCTCACACCAAACCACTAAGGCCCAGACGGACCAAAGTGGACTAGAAGGAGGCTCCAAAAAAGCCACCGTAGACAAAGAAGGATTCCAACAGGTTTCTTCCAAAACCAAGAAGAAGAAAGGTCTACCAGCAGCACGGGCTCCTGAAGCAAGCCATCCTCAGACAGCGCCGACTGCTCCTTCCTCTTCAAAGGCCGAAACCAAGAAGGTAACGACCGAAAAGCAATTAGCACCGTCCACCACGGAAAAACCATCAGTAAAAGCGTCAGAATCAAAACCTGACAACAAAAAACCAATAGCTATTATCCTGACGGATAAAGCTAAATATCTAGAAGTAATGAAGCTTCTAAAAGAAAACAAAGTGGCGGTCGGGCCAGCCATTACCAGGCCGAATGGGGTTCTAATACCCCCGAAGACCGAAAAGGACCGAGAAGCCGTTTGCAAATTGCTCGATGAAAAGAGCTATGCATACGACACACTAAAATCCAATAAGAAATTTCTACGAGTCTTGCTGAAAGACGTACTAGAAACAATTAAAACCGAAGTAATCATAGAAGAACTCCAAAAAATGGGGATCCAACCAACCAAAGTAACAAGATGGCTAACTAAAGAAAAGAAACCCATTGCTATAGTACAAGTTATTGTGCCAAGCGAAGGGAGAAAAATCATGAAGATTACAGAACTCTGCCACCAACCCGTCAAAGTGGAAAAACAGAGAACCAAGAAATCAATCAACCAACAGAATCAAATGAAGAAACCCCAACACGAGGTAAGAAGAGATGCACATCGCTCAAACCAAACCGGAACTGAATTTCAGGCAGTTCCAATAAGCCAACAATTTTCGACGCTATCGGAAATTGTACTCAACCTCCAGAGAATTCTAATCGCGATTCAACCGAATCAAGATGCGAATTCTCAAAGAAAATCATCGAATTAAATCGACGAAGCAGCTGCAATGTCAAGAACTTTGCCCGCCCTCGACCACGCCCACACGGACAGTAATCAAGATACGCGTTTTTCATACGTATCATCCGCGGAATCGGACCTTGCGGTCCGATTCCGATGCAGTAAAGAAAAAATTTTCATCAATCTGCATAAAGACGATTATGTTTACCGAAAGGTCTACTAAATCGTCACCGCCGGGCTAGCTAGAAGCCCCCAGAACATAGATCAAGGGCTTGCGTAAGCAAGCAAACAACCGCAATGCGAAGACTTCAGTAGGAACAGGTAAGAGTCGGAAGACTAACCTAAAAACCAAGACAAATAAGAAGAAGAACAATATTGTAACCGAAATTGAGCTATGGGATGGAATTATGGGGAACACCCGCCTACTCTAACATCGAAATAATTCAAAAATGCGGTAAAGGTATTAAAGTAAGGATGATGCTCAACATATCCTGGTTTCTTAGAAGTAACTCCATACATCAAAGTTCTGAAGTAATGTTCGTCAGAGTAATCCAAAACCCTGTTGAAAAATACAAAAATTGACCGAAGGTTCACCCAAATGCCTAAACATGAAATAAGATGCAACTGTAACGTTAAGTGCCCAATGAATTAGAGGAACACAATAGCCTAAAGTGCTGATTAGTTCTTTCCCAGTGACAAAAATAGTTCTTATAAACAACATAAAACGTGGAGTATTAATGGTTATATTCACTACATAATATTCTAATTTATCTGAGGTAGCCGATACTTGATGGAAATCCATTTTAAATGAACAAGCAAAGATTAATATCTAAAAAGTCCACTATATTGAAAATATATGTATAACAATTGTGACAATGACAATAAGAAATTTTAGAGCTACTGTCAATTACGTTGGATCAGAATTACTTTGAGTTTTATAATTCATTTTATGCTTCTAATGACGCCTTGATAATGGTGAACCCTGTAAGTCCTTTACTGGTGGAAATTTTGATGGACAACTTAGAAAATAAGATAAATCAACATCAGTTGTTTAAATCATCACTTTACTGGTACAGATATGTGGACGACATTCTAATTTGTTTTATAGGTTCTGATAGATAATTAAATCAATTCTTAACTCACATAAATTCTTTACATAAAAACATTAAATTCAAAAGAGGAATATAAAGAGAGCAACATAATAGTATTAACTATTACTAGAAAATACATTAAACATGATTTTGCAATTTTCCATAAACAGTCACAGTCACATAAAGATAGCAGCATTTAACTCTTTTGTACATAGATTATTAAATATCCCCATGTCAATAGATAATTATAATAAAGGATTGAATGTCATCAAACAGATCGCAGTAAATAACGGATACGACCCAAACATAAATAAAATAATTAATAAAAAAGTTATAATAAAGCCAGTAATTTAATATACCTGGTTAATATCAAAGCAGCGTCCAAAATAAACAATATAAATATTGTTTTTAAAACAAACAATAGTCTAGGACGCCTAATTAAAAACAATAAAAATCGAACAAATAAACTGTATAAATCAGGAGTTTATTTAATTGAGTGCGGGTCGTGTCCAAAAGTCTATCTTGGACATACAGGAAGATCTTTCTCTACTAAGCTCAACGAACATAAAAGAAGTTATATTAAACAACAAAATAATTATCATTATGCTAACCACTTAATGTTAGAAAAAACATACTTTCAATGATAATTTTATAATGTTACATAATGAGAATAAATCCAAAAAAATAAATCTTTCAGAGAGCCTAGAAATTAATAAAAGAAAAAAATTGGATATTTTGTTAATGACCAGCTAGACTTGAATGGTTCAGCGTTATTAAACTTATATTGTCCTTCTAGACGTTGACAAAAAAATGGATTTCCCCACTATCATGTTTTATGGTATTATTAGGTCGATGGACACTTTAGGTTGTAATTACTTTTCTCACCGTTAGTTTAGTAAAGTATGTATTTGAAAAAGGCACTGTGTGTCGAAACAATTGTCATCCATACAATTTTAAATATAGTGGAAATTTTTAGATATTAATCTTTACTTATTTATTTAATATTCAAATTGTTATATAGAGGGTGTAAGGGAAATAACTTTTATAAATTTAACCAAAGGTCCTTTACATCATTTTTAGCAGAAAAAGTGCTTGAAACATGTGTCCAAAATGAAACAATTTTCGCGGAAAATTGGTAAAAAGGTTTTGATTTTTTTTTAATTGAGAATGTCGCATAGTCTCATTTATTCGGTTACTAAATTTCAAGTCGAACGGAATTCAGTATTTCGTTTCACTGGCCTCGTAAGGTATTTTTTTAAATAAAATATAATTTTTTATAGCTACTCATTCCATATGTTTCAGCATAAATTTGGTTTGTTCTGTTACAAAGAAAAAAGGAAAACTTAGACATTATTGTAGTTTTGTATCTAAGTAGAAATTTCTAACACTAATTTCTGGCACCATAACACATGTCATATTAACAAACATTTTATTAATTGTTTTATGAAATTAGATGTTCAAAATGTCCACTATTTGAGTCTCTGCAAGCCTGGCGTCGTTTGTCTGAACACGTTGAAAAAGTCCTCACATATTTCTAATCTAATCAGTTTTAAATGGAAATATACGCATTGATATACACTAAAATAATTGTTGTCCCCATTTTGAAATAATATTCCCTGTCATCTCAATTAGTCAATTCAAGCGACATTGTCACTTCGATTTAAGAGATTCTTAATTTTATTTTAAACATGTTTTAATAATGTCGATCAGTTTATTTGTCGTTTATTCCTTAAATAATAACCAATCAATATTTGGCAATATATGTTTCTACACATATTTGCCTAAAATGCTAATTCATATCTTAGTTTTTTGGTGAACTGTCCAAAATTTATGTATGACAGCTGGTCAGTGTTGCCAACTTAAAATTATAATTCCTGCATCATTCGTCCAGAAACCATAGCGTAAATCATAGTGGCTCTTTCAAAACTTGACTCTTTCATGCCACTCTTCCCCTATTGCATTCTAGAGAACGTATTTTGGACTATTCTTTCATACATATTGCGTGGTATATTTAATGGTGGCCTGAATGTTTCGTTTATGGACAAAAAATATTCGGGGTTTATTTTTGTGAATAAGAGGTTAAAAATAATCCAAGCGTGTCAGATCGCATGATCTTGACGGCCAGCTAACAATACAATTTCGCGAAATAACCCAACCAGGAAACCTATATTGCAATAAATCGATTATCTGGCGAGAAGGGTGACAAGTCTTGTTGAAAGATATTATTTACATCCACAGTTATTAGTTAGCGGTCAGTATTAGCATTAATACGATTTCAATCATCTTTTACAAAAAAATAAGGCCGTATCACTGCTTCAGCCCAAAAACCACATTAAACAGTGACTTTCTGATGACAAAGGGGTAACTCCTGAATCACTTAAGGATTTTCATCGACCCAAATCCTGCAGTATATTTGTTCAAAAACCCACTAAGCCAGAGGTGCGCTTCGTCGGAAAATCCAGGAAGTCGCCTTCAAACTTCCAGTTTCTACGCGTTGTTGAATCGTGCATCTTTTCATGATGAATTGACACCACGTACTGAACACAACAGTCTATGAGTGGCATTTGTATTTTATACATTGTTGCCGCTGTTATATTTCAAGGCTTTGACATTCTTATTGTGAAACTCTTTAGTATACAACTTTCACATATACAACATACAAAATTACAACACATACAAAATTAGTGATAAAAAAATTTTTATTGAATTTTTATTGAATTTTTTTCGCTCCAAATAACATTTTTTATTCTTTAATAATTTACTAATGATAACAGAATAGCTCAATAAGGCCCTTATATTAATAACGAATTGATACCAATATTTGTCGCATAAACAAAGTTTATTTCGTTTTTAGTAGAAAGTCTTTACTTCAATTAAAAACATGATACCGTTGTTCTATATTGTCGCTACGCACCAAATTTACCGACGAAGTAGCAAAACGATGACACTAAACAAATAATTTTGCTAGTCTAGTGTCGAGAGTCTTGTTCTTGCAACGACCAGCACACCTGACACCAAAACCGTAATTTCAATGTTCGTTCATTGTTAAAGAGGTTCTCCAGAATCTCTGGTTATAATAGTTATAACGGCACAACATGTAGTCATCCAGTGACGTAGGTAAAGATAACCGGTTTTTTTCAAACAGTCCATTGGCTTAATTAAAATAGCATAATAGGGAATTTGTAACGTTTTAGCTTTTGTCGCATTATATTGTGTTCAAATAATTATTCAGCCATTGTGTGGATGACATTAAAATAAAATCATAAGACTATCATAAGGATAATAATGAAAATACCTATCATTATTCTATATCCAATCCGTCTATTAATGTTTCAAAACAATTTCGGACAAACGTCAGCCACTTCAGTAACGTCAGTCAGTATACATCAGTAATGTCAGTTACTTCTGATAAAGCGCATTTTATCATTCCAATTTCCGGCCACTTTTAAAAGCAATTTGAGTATTTTGTTCGCAACTGTCCAAATTATGTTGATTTCCAAGGCCTCAATAGTTGCTGGTTTATCGTCATAGACCAAAGATTTAACATAACCCCAAAGAAAATAATTTAAAGGCGTTAAATTCCATGACTGTGGTGACTGTGAATTAATAAGTCCATTTCTCGAAATAAATGTCTCACCGAATTGTTTTCTCAATAAATCGATTGTATGACATGTGGAGCCATCCTGTTGGAACCACATCTCCAGATCAATACACTTCAAATTCGCAATTAATGTGATGCCACCAAGATACAATCCGCAGCAAGATGCATTTTTCTGAATATAACGGTAATTGTTGGATAATTTGCGGATCATTTTTACTCTAAACGCCGCAATTTTGTATGTTATCGAAACCATTTAGCCAAAAATGAGCTACGTGGCTGAACAAAATGTTGGGGTTAAATTCTGTTAAATTCAGGATCAAGTTGTAGTTGATTTTGAACCTATTTATCGAACGTACAACGCAAGTGGTGGTTTTGCGCCTTGACTTGTTGAACAAGCTGTATCTTGTAAGCTACTAGACCAAGATCTTTACGAAAAACTTTCCATTTAATCGAATAACAAAGCCTGAATAGCGAAGAATACCAACTGCGAACGGCGACAAATTGATATATTTGGATCTTCATCAACACCGGCGATATTTGGTTTGGAATGCAGAGTTTTTTTTTCTTGCTTATCTTAGATAGCTAGCTTGCTAGCAGCGTGAACTGCGTTCGGAATTTGTAGATAATTCGACGAATACATCGCTCGGTTGGGCGATTATATGCACGACAAAATTCACGAAGTGCTCTGCAAGTTTAGCCCACAGAACACTAATTTTGACAATAAATTTCAACAATTGTGTATATAGGAAAGTAGAGTGAAAAATCAGTTAAAGGCAATTTTTAAATGTTTTTTTTATTCGAAAATCTTAGCAGTTGGAACTTTGAAAAGTAATCGACTGTTTCGCCGATAATCTCTACATTTTCTGTTAATTTCTATCCAGTTAGCTATTTCTTCATATTCAATTTCTTCATATTCTATTTCTTCATATTCTATTTTTTCATATTCAATTTCTTCATATTCTATTTATTCATATTTTATTTCGTCATATTCTATTTCTTTATATTCTATTTCCCCATATTTTATTTCCCCATATTCTATTTCTTCATATTTATTTAGCGATTGATAATTTAATAAATCAGCTTTTCTTATATAAAGGAACTTTTTTTAATGATCTGAAGAATCATTATATTTAAGAAAGTTATCTCGTTAACTTGTTGTGAAGGCAGATTGTAACAAATATGATGTCAAACAAAAAAATCTTTCTTATTCAGTTCAAAAACTGATTTATATGAAAAAGTTGATTCGTGCTCTAGTGAGTTAAATTTACATAACAAATGTATATAAATGGACGAGACGATACTTACACAACAGCATAAAATAGCTTATTAGTTCTTTCCCAGTGTCAGAAATTCCCTACATATTATTATAATTGTTATATACAGGGTATAAGGGAAATAACTTAACTAACGATACTTTACATCATTAAAATACTCTTTAAAATATGTAATCAAAATGAAACAAATGAAAAGTTGAATAACTGACAACGTCGAATAGTCTTATTTATTCGGTTACTAACCGTTTCAGCATAAATTTAGTTTATTCTGTTGCAAAAAAATGAAAAACTTAGACATTATTGTCGTTTAATATCAAAGTCGAAATTGCTAGCGCTAAATTCTCACACCGCAACACGTTTTAAACGATTCAGGTCATATTGACAAACATGATTAATTGTATTATTGAATTAAATGTTCAAAATGTCCACTATTTTAGTGTGTGCAAGCCTGGAACCGTTTTAACCAGTTTTCCTCAACATGTTGAATAAGTCCTCGCATGTTTCTAATCTGATTGTTTTTAAATGGAACTTAAATACACACATTAACATACAAATAATTTTTGGGTACATTGAAATAATTTTTTGGGTACATTTTCAAATTCATATTTTTTGTCACGGCGTTCATCTCAATTAGCCATTCAAGTGATTCTGGCTGATGTATATAGTTTTCAAATTTAAACATTGTTTTAACAAATTAACAATGTTCATTAGTTTATTTGTGATTTCTTCTTTAAGTAATAACCAATTAATATTTGGCAAATATGTTTTTACACATATTTGCTTAAAATGTTAATTCTTATCTTAGTTTTTCGATAGGTGATTTAATAAAATTGTTTTTTTTACGGGAATTCTTAAACTTTGGACTGTTCTGCAGAGGATTTTTTTTAATGATCTGAATAATCATTGGTTACATTTGGGAAAGTTATTTCCCTTACAAGCTGTATAATGCTTGATGTTTAACTTGTTGCAAAGGCAAATTTTAACAAATGTGATATCAAACAAACGAAAACTTTCTTATTCAGTACAAAAACTGATTAATGCGAAAAACTTGCTTTGTACTTTAGGTTAAATTTACATTATAAATGCCCCTAAATGGCAATATCAATATCATAATATAGTAATTGTCCGAAACATTAATTACTTGATTTCTCTCGCTGGTCCATATTTGGCTAATTTATTACAACAGTGGTTTAAGAATTATTCTCCCCAACGTAGTAGTCTTTTACCGATATATGAATAAACAATTGTGTAGTTAACTTTACTTAATACGCAGTTTCAAGTACCTGTTACTTAGTTTCTTTGTTTTGATCGATTTAAAAGGCCAATTTGCTCTTTCATATGAAGTAATGCAATGGTTATAGGATTTGAATTTCGAAAGCGCTTTGTGAAAATGGCACCAGATGTGGAAATACTAATAACAATTATTAGAACAGATCAGGAAATGTTTTCGGGAAGATCTGCGGTGGTGTAAAAAATCTGAATCCATCACACACACACACCCAGAGTCAAAAGTACGCGATATGGAAAGGCAGTATCACAGCTCATACATTGAACAAAAATGTTGTGTTTTTTTACCCAGGCGACTTTTGTTATCATGCCGATAATTTTTGGGAACTGACAAACCAGTATTATGCAAATTTAAATTCCGAAAGTTCGCGAAGCAAGAAAACAAAAATGGTGGAAAAAATTGAGCCGAGACATTTTATTTTACCAGAAAATAACACCCTAGGTTAAAGGAATTGCGTTTCATTGGCTACAGATCTGGCCTCCAGGAATATTTTTTTTCCGTAGGCGGAAAGAACATTTACGCTGAGTTCATTTTTCTGTCAACGAAGATGAAATAGCCGCTGTAAATAACTTGCTTGTAGACAGGAAAACGATATTTTTTCCAAAGACATTAAGGTCCTTCGCTATCGATACATCAATTTACTAAAATTTTATTTCAAACACCCACTATTCAAGATTATTTTCTTCTTCCTAGATGATAAAAAAATGTAACCCTTATTATCTTGTTTGATTATGTTTTTAAGTTCTGTATAAAACGTGACATTGTTATAATTGGTTACCCAATAACAGCGTCAGAGCTTTAAAATGAGGCATAATACATGAATAACAAATAACCAAATAATGGCCTTATGTTTTGAAAATAATGTGGGTTAAATGTCCCCCTCGGCTTCTGGTGGAATACATTCTGTGCTTAATGGGTCTAGGCACAAACATACATGCAGGATCTGGACCGATGAATATCCTCAAGTGATTCAGCATTCAGATATTGCTGTAGATATATACTAATAGAATATTTTAGGCCTAAACTGATAAATATGGATATAAATAATGTCTTCTTTTAACAAAGACGGTGGTGCAACTTGTCACACATCTCCCCAGACAATCGATTTATTACAAGAAAAGTTTCCTGGATGCGCTATTTCGCCAAATGATTATGTAAACTGGCCAACAAGGTCAAACGATTTCACACCCTCGGATTATTTTTTGTCTCTCTAAATCTCTGGTTTACAAAAAAAACCCAAACAATTCTTCACCTTATGCGAAACATGCAACCATTCAACATTTACCACGCGACATTGTGAAAGAGTAATCGAAATTGAGTTTCAAGAATGCAGTCCAGAAGGCGAAGCTGATATTATTTTAGAAACACAATACCATTACTTGTTTTTGAAGATAACATAACAATTACCAGGATATTACCTGTAGTAATCATTGTGCCTCGTTTTAAAGTTCTGACCCTCTTATTGGACAAGCCTTTAGTTGTTGTCATCCATGTTGTCATAGAATTCAGAAATATTGAAAACACCACGTCTTATTATCAATAACAATGCTACATTTGAAGTTTTAGCCCTTTTTCGACTCTTTAATCAAGTCCTTCCTCCAATGTTGAGTTCGGAGCAATTTTTAGTCGTCAGTCAATTTGCGGGGAACAAAGCGTGCACAAACGTTCTTATGTTCCAAATGATTGGTCAAGAGACGATGAGTTGAATCTTTGGACATGTTCAATTCAATTTTCATGTATTGCAATGAAATCGCATTTATAAATTTATGCACAATTTCAATGTTACTTTATTCAAAGCACGTAATTTTTCGGACCAGGATGTTCATCGTCATTGATGTAATAACAATCTTCTTTGAATCGTATAAATTACTCGTTAACTCTACCCCGGGATAAACATTCATTTCGTTGAATATTTTATCAATATTCCATGTTTTTTTCCAGGTTCATTTCAGGGAATGTTTTACCAAGTTTAAGACAAAACTTAATATTCGTTCTTTGTTCGATGTTCATTTCTCGACCGATGGTATAAACACACTGATAGTTTAAGCGCGATAACTTGGTTTCTAATAATTTAAATGTGATGAAATTTTGTTAGAACGTCAGTAAAACATGTACATTTCTAATGCTTACCCCGTCAAAAGATGGCGCCACTAAAAATAGTTATTTCTAAAAAGCTTTATTTTCTGTGAGACGCATCTTGCATATACGTCATGTATCCTATATATGGAAAGTACTTTGGTAAGTTTAACCAACGTTCTTAATATGATTGGAAAAAAAAAGATCTTAAAATAAGAGTCAAAAACCCAAGGGTTGCTTTATATTCTATATATCTCTGCAAAATTTTGAAGGAGCTAGATGTAATTACGGACAACGATAGCTCGAAAGGTCACTTCCCACTCGGCAAACATTTATCCAACTTTCTCAAAGACTTTTTTTCCCTTAGTGTCCTTTGGAAATTTTAAGAATATGGGCGACACCGAGTAGTCGATCCTGAAGTCGTAGAACAAATTCTACATTTCCTTGCAGAGAATTATATCAGAAGTAATCAAAGTGTTAAATGACAAGTTGGATTTTCCAATTGGATGGTATATAGAACAACCAAAGAGCAACTACTCTATCCATATCATGTATAAAGGGTACAAGCACGTGTATTCATTTATTTATCACTCAGGCAAAACTATTGTAAAGGGTTTATTGGTCGAAAATAAAGGGATCCAAATTTTCTCTTCAATGTTTTATGAACTGATGAAGCTTCTGTCACGAATGGGATGGTGAATATTTTGAATAGCTAATTTAATAAAACAATTAATCACATATTACTTAATGTGACGGGAATCATTTAAAACGTTTTACAGTACCAAAAAAAAGTGCTAGTAATTTCAACTTTGATAATAAATGGCAATAATCTGTAATTTTTTTTTGTAAGAAACCAAACCAAATTTATGCGGAATCGTATGGACAAATAACAGGAATATTATTATATTTTATTTTTAAGTAACATCCTAAGAGGCTAATGCAACAAAAACTGAATTCCGATAGAGCCAAAATAGACGTTGCTATTAAAAAATTAAACCTATTTATTGGATATGTTTTAAAGAAACTTTTTGTTAAAAAAAAGGATCATTAGCGACGCAAGGGAGCTACCCCTCTCCCCCGGCCCCTTGTAGCATTGTGCATTGTGCATTGTGAAGACGGACTTTTCCAACAAGAAAAGCACTACGTGCCGCAAATGCTCGTTATTTAGCTCGAAACTCGACATGTTCACCACACGAAAAAAATATGACCCAAACTCGAAATCGCGTAAACGTCAATGGCGTTTGAAAGGTACTGTCGTAGCAACAAAATGACAGAAGAGATTAGACTGTGAAGGGACCATTGTTTCCAGCGCCATACTATAAAAAATTATTAACCGACACATCTTGTTGACTACCTGCAATATGCGTATAATATAGTTGTGATAGTTAAAAACGAAAAAGAATCGCGGATGATGTAATCCCAGCTGAATACAGATTCCCAAAGAGTAGATCAAAAAATTAATAAAAATACTCTCCACTCAAAATATTGTCGGATATCTTTCACAAAACATCAACAACCAAAAATATTAAGGTGTAAGAATAGTATTTGCCTTTTTGTGATGCATAGTCATTCACAATATTAATCATTGCATTTATATCTGGATCTTTGAGCCCAGATCTATTCCTCTTCGGTGCTATGCAGCCAGTTTTTATCTCTTCTTCAGTCTTGAATTGTTTCCTCGCAAAAAGTTAGCCTTGGGCCGGAACAAGTGGTAATTCAACGGAGCGAGATCAGGACTGTATGCTAGGTGAAGGAGAAAGTTAAAGTCCCATTCCTATGCCTCGCAAATGTTGATTAATGGTAATATGGGATACATTAAATTCACTTAAAAGTTTCCTGGTACTTGTTCTAAAATCGACAGCTAAGAGCTACTCTTAAAATGACGCCATCGAAAGACCGTAAACGACCCGATGGTCCACCATCTTCAAAACTCATGTCTCCCTCCTGGAACCTTTTGAACCAGAGCTGTGCGAAGTGCATTGGTTTCACGATTGATTTCACTTATTTTAATGTTATTGTTAAAAGTTATGTATTTCGCAATGTTTTCGAAACCTTTTACAACAAATTAATGAAATTTGGTGAGTGTTGTAAACTTCGGGCGCCAAAACAAACCATGTATTTCCAACTTCAAAATTTCATTCAGTGGGGAGTGAGGGGTCCAAGATAAAAAACGGTACCTTTTTTTTTGTACGTATTTTTTTGTCATTTTAATTACGGATTATGAAAACCATAACTTTTTTACGTAAACGAGGTACTCTTAATTCATCTCGATAGAATGCACCGTTTCAAAATAAAACGGTTTTAAACATATCGTGGGTAACGCATCTCAATGCTTTTAACATTGCAATAATAAGTGTGACATGATTGCAATCTTTCAAACAGTAAAATTTTAGTATGTCATGTCAAACTGACATTTATTTGTTCCGCAATTCTTTTTTTGGATATTCTTAATTTGCAACGTGTTAACATTAAAAAAAATAAGATATTAGTAAGATATTATCATCTTTATGTTTAGTAACGTGGAATACGCTGAGATTCATTTTATTTAGGGATATTGTAATTGAAATGCAAATAGCACATACAATTTCCTAATAGAAGGTTACCTTCAAAACGAGTTTTTATTCGAACTTACCAGAACTTTAGAAACTCTTCTCAAAGGGCATCGGCGAAATCAGTGATATATGGCTAAATAAATTTAGAAATCAAATTTTGGCTGAATTCAGCAGCAATGATAAATTAAGCCTCAGAAGAGCTGCCCAACAGCTACGCGGTCAAGCTATTCAAGTTTCTAAAAATAGAGTTTTCCGAGTTTTAAAAATAAACCACATGAAACCGTTTCGTACGCAGTCAATCAAAAATCTTCAACCAGGTGATGCTGAAAGGCGAACGAATGTTTGTAACTCGTTTTTAAATTATGCGGAGGAAGATCCTAATTTTAAAATTAAAATCATTTGGACTGAAGTTAGATTTACCCGAAGTGGATCGGTATACTTTCAAAATTTAAGAACCTGGCCTCATGAGAATCCTTACATCATCCATTCTATAGCTTTTCAAGAACAGTTCGGTGTTGATGGGTGGTGCGGGGTCATTGACGGGACTGTTTGTGGGAGTAACATTTTTCCACCACGATTGAACGGACGGAAACTATAGCATTTTCTTAAAATTTATTTTTTTTTATTTGGATGCCTTATATAGTGTTGCTCAAGAAAAGTTTAAAAGCGATTTACTCAAAAACGGTACATCTGATCGAGACGAACTAAGAGTACCTCTTTTACATAAAAAATATGAGGATCAGATTTCATTACCTTGATTAAAAATTTAAAAAATCCTAAAAACTTGGGCAGTTATTACCTTGGACCCCTTATTACGTTACGCCCTGATTGAAATTTTAAATTTGAAATGCATAGTTCATTTCAGTGTCCAAATTTTATTATAACACTCAACAAATTTTATAATTTTATTGTAAACTGCTTTGGGAATTTTTGTTTGTAAACTGTTTCGGAAAATTTTGAAACAACCGCCTTCAGGATGCAACAATTGGGGGAGCATAGCTCCCTTACGACGCATTATTCGATCTATAGCATTGAAACATTTAACAACACATGATATGTAAATGATTTGAAAAATTAGTTATTGAACAAAATATAGCTAGTATGTATTTAAATGCAGATTTATTCTGATTGTAAAAAGGCTATAAGTATATTGTAGAGGTGTAATTGTTATAAGGATGATTTTGTAAAATGGATCGAAACGTTAATAAAACAGTAAAAATATAATAATTCTAATTATAATAATTTCGAAGTTTGGCGAACCGAACGGATTACGGATGATTGGAAAGATGCTCTAATCCATCCACTACACAAGAAAGGAGATACAACGGATGTGAACAACTACGGAAGGGTATCTTTTATCCCAGTTTGTTACAAGATTCTATCTCAATATCTACTAGACAGAACACAGGGACAGTTAGAATCTAAAATTGGTGAATATCAAGCAGGTTTTCGACCGGGCAGATCCTGCCCTGAACAAATCCTGCATCTAAAGTGGATACTAAGACATAAAAAAAAACTGTACAATAAAAATCTCGTCTGTACATCTGTGGATTTCAAAAAAGCATATGATTCTATTGACCGTGAATCTTTATTCCAAATCTTGAAAGAACAGGGATTAGATCTGAAAACGCTGACAATTATTAAAGCAACATTAACCAACACAAGGTCAAAAGATAAATTCATGAATGACATTTCAGAGTGGCGTGAAAAAAAATCGGCCCTGAATATTGACCAGCCCATTAAACTGGGGAGAACCAACATCAAAATTGATTGTCTAGCGTTTGCTGATGATCGAACAATTTTAGCTCAAGATATATTAACGGCACAAAAAGAGATTGAAATCCTAAATGAAACAGCAGAAAATGTAGGACTCCAGATTTTATTTGAAAAGACACAATACATGACCTGCAACACACTAAGAACACCATTTCTAAAATCAAAATATGGTAACATTCGACGAGTCCCTCAACTCAAATATTTGGGTGAAATAATTATGGAAAACGAGTTGAAAAAAGCGGATAATAAGTATACACAAAATATTTACAACAAAAAATGCATATCTAAAAATAAATTACAACACAATTATTAAGCCAGAATGTCTATAAGGGCAGAAACGCTCATTTTGAATAAAAAGGGAGACATCGAGAACATTGAAAAGAAGGAAAGAAAAATCATACGAAAAATCTTAGGCCCCAAACAAATAAATAGCACAACATACCGACTTCGAGAAAACCAAGAAATCAAACAATACAAAGGTACACATAGCGATATGAGAAAAAGAAGACTTAAGTTTTACGGACACATAAAACGGATGAATCCGAGTAGGCTAAGTAGACGAATTTTATGAAAATAAGAGTAGAGCTAAAGTAGAAGTAATTAAATGGATTGCTGCAATTAAAGAGGACCTAAGATCAGCAAATATTACACAAAGTGAAATTCAGGATAGAGGCTGTTTCAGACACAAGGTAAACGTTTGGAAGGTTGGCCAGAGAGAAAAATGTAAGAAGACTGGAACAACTTAGTCTGAGGAAAGGAAAAAAGCTCATAGCGAAAGAATGAAATTAGTATGGGAGCAAAGGAAGGCTAACAACAACAAACGCCTCTAACTGTGCTTCGCGTGGTCCGCCAGGGCCCATACGTGAATAACAATAATAATATTGATTGATTTGTCCATTATTTTGTGATAGTTTATTTTTAAAAAAGGAATAAAACAATTTTTTAGTTATATATATATATATATATATATATATATATATATATATATATATATATATATATATATATATATATATATACATATTAATTCAATCCAAAAGTAATCCAGGATTGTCAAACAGAATCATTATATAGTCGATAACTTCATTCAATTGTTGAATATTGATGGCTTCGAAATGTAAGGAGAGCGGTTAATCAGCGCGTGGATATGAACAATGACTTGCGATGGAAGGTATACTGGCGCCATGGGCTATACAGGCGTTGCACAAAACAGACTAGTATAAATCCTTTCCGATAAGTGGATTAACTGACAATAGAAGCGGCGTGCTGTACAGATAATGGATATCGAACATATAAAACCATCAATTTTAGTGTTATTGTATTGTGAAAGAACATACTGTACAAAGCATAATGAAAATAAAATATCAGTCTAAATTTACATGAATTGTACAAGCTCACAATTACAAATATGAGGTGTATAAATAAAGTAATGGGGCTGGTTTTAATTTAATTAATTTTTTCAATTGAAATTAACATTCTACATTGCTTTCAAAGTAGTTTCCTTGAGAGGTCACACAAGTTAAATCGAAAGTCTCGGAAGTACCCTTTTTAAAAACTTTATTTAAATTTACAGAGTGACGTGAACCAAACTACAATATTCAAACTAGGTTAATAAAATTCTAGAGAGGAGTGTACTGTGCTACTCGCGGTAAGAGAAAGATGGCGAGGTGTTGTTTCCTCGTGTTGCTATATAATTTCTATATGTAGTCAGCTAAATAATAGATATAACTCATAGAACTGCAAACGGTTTGTCTACTCTTCATAGCACTGCTGGAACACGGATAATGGAATCGATTTCAGCTGGTCGCATTAGGCCTATTTAATCTCTAATATTGTCCTTTGAAGTGCATTTAAATCTTAGGACGATGTAAAAGTCACAAGTACAATACAAGTCTGGCAAATGGGGCGACGGGATGACAGTGATATTTTACTTGCCATAAACTTGTTAATTGAGATCGCTATGTGGCAAGGCGCAGTGTTGTGTGTCAGCATTCAGGTGTCTTTAAATTTAATTATTCCCTGATCATTCTGACCGTCAACCGTTGACCACAATATCAGGATTTCGTGGAAATTTTCATCTCTTCTTGTAGGTGAAGTCCTTTTACTATGAGGTTCATATTCAATCCAGTCTCGGCCTTCTTAGAATGCTTTAAACCACTTGAAAACCTCTGCCTTCGACAAAACTCAATTGCATAGATATGCTAAGTTTTGAAAAATTTTCTGCCACACTGTGCCCAAGTCTGAAACAAAACTAGATAGTGCACTGATACTTGAAATTGTTGTCACGCATTTTCAGAACGCACAAGATAAAAACGCACTGGTTAACGAAAATAATTGCTACGGATCACCAAGTGACTCTAGAGAGTTTAAACTCATATTGAAGATGCACCAGATGTTTTACTGCCTACCCTCCAAAGGAAAAGCCAATAGTGTCAACTCGAAAGTTCCTAGTTAATATATCGATCGATGATATTTGATAGATATTTTTCCAAATTTTGTGTTGGAGAGCCGAAGTCCTTACTATAGGCCTTAATGGCATTTCTGACTTGTGTATGTTGGGTAGACCCTAAAGTTTAAAGCATCTGCTTGATTTTTAGTCCTGGGGTCTGTTCTACGTTCGATGTCTAATTCCAGTTTCAATGTTTTGATTTTGCTTTTGGTTGTTTTTTAGATAGGTTGTCAGATCCCTATTAACTGGTTTATATATTTTATCTAGTAAAATGTTCATCATCTTTCCCATATAGTCCTCGGTGTTCATTATGATCGTTTCGTTTCTTTTGTCTGCCGGCAATATAGAGAAAAAAATTTGTTAGATCGTAGTATTCGTGCTACATCTTGGTTAATTATTTCCGCTTCTTCATCTCGCTTGTGTTCTAGGGTTCATTCAACGTTTGAAATTATTTCTTTTATTGTTAAATGATGTGAAGTAATGGTGATGTTGTAGCTTTTGCTTAGGATGGATTCTTTGTCTTATGTCTAAACATCAAGAGACGAAACATGTGCCCTCCAATGGAAGGGATGGGTGGGGCCCGTCTCCAGTGAAACAATCAACAAAATGCTCATTTAGGCAGAGACGCAGGTTGTTGTGTGTTCCACATGAGATGTCTGATGACACCCAGCACTGTTGTGTCATTGGACGCAGTCCAAAGAATTCTAAGTTAATCATTTAAAAGAAATCGTTTAAAAATAATAGTCAATTTGCAAGAATCAGAAAGCTTATACATTCGCAGAATTTTCACGAATTATTATCCGCAACATAGAAGAAAACATCAAGAACATTTGAAATAATTTCATTTTTCAACTATCTTTTAAATGAAAAACACATCTAGTGTATCGATGACGAAGTGCTTCGACAATTCTCATCTTCTCATCATATATGCTTATTGTCGAAAAATATTATGAAAAAGTCAAGTCATCAAAGTCATAGTTAACAATGTCTAGCATATACTAACGATATTCCAATTCTTGTGAAATCAATCAGAGGGCTGAGGAAAGTAATCAAAAAAAGGCGTTGGAAGCAGAAAAGTTATGATTATAAATAAATTGGAAAGAGCAAATTAATACATGGAACAAAATACGAACCGAAATTTCTACATCCAAAATTATAGAAGTAGAGAAAGTAAAGAATTTTACATATCCGTAGTCCCCATAACGGAAGATGGAAATAGCTCAAAGGAAATAGCCACACGGACAGTAAAAAACTATACAAGTGTCTTTTAGTAAATATTCAAAATCTAGAAACATGTTTAAAGAAGCAACATAACACATGCACAGGACGATATTTAGGCTGTACCAACATATATAGCGGCGATAGTTGGTAGTACCAACATATGGCTGTGAGACTTGAGTGTACTGAATAAAACAGATTAAAAAAACCTGGAAATCTGGAAAAGAAAGATATGGGAGAAAAGCTTGGTGAAACGTGGAAAAAAGGATATAAGGAAAAATTTAGGGAGGCCTCTCAATTACATGGCTGGGACATTTAGGGAGGCGGGAATATACAATTATTAGGAAAGTATTAAATCTTAATTTGATGCAAGTGAGAAGAAATTAATAGATACAAGTTATAAGAGATCTGGAGAAAAAAAGCTTAAGAAAATAGCAGGAAAAAGAGTGGAAACAATTAGCAAAGTTTAAACCTATAAATGTGATCATTTGTTTTAATTAAAAGATAACCCATTACCATACTCAACATTTTGCCAATAAGAGTAGCAGAACTTTAAAATGAAGCACAACGATAACTACAGGTAATAATACAATACTTTGTACTTTATCTATAACAACAAATATTGGCATTATTTTTGGAAAATAATGTCGTGTGTAAAGTGTCCCCGTCAGTTCCACCAGTTTCATCTGGTGGAATACATTCTGGATACCCAATTTTGGAGAAATAATAATCTTTTCCGATGAAATGCACTTCTGGCGTAATGGGTTTTTGAACAAATGTAACTGTATTATATGAGTATAAAAAAATCGTTAAATGATTAGGGAGTTATCTTCTTGTCCTTAAAAAGTCCCTTAGCAAATCACGGTCTGGTGTGGTTTTGGATTTGAAGGTGATTTGTATAATTGAGTATGATTTTTTTTGTAGACGATGATGGAAATTGCGTTAGTGAAAATGGAGAAGAATATTTATTACAAGAAAAGTTCTGCGAAATGATAATATCAGCTTACCACAAAGATCATGTGATAATATACCCTTGGATTAATTTTTATAGAGTTTTATATAAAATATATAGTTTATTGAAATAAACCAAGAAAAATTCTTGACCTCAAATGAAAAATTTAGGCCAACATTGAAATTATACCATGCGATATGTGTTAGAGAGTAATAGAAAATTGGACCTGTCAAAGCGGGGGTCATTTGAACGACATTATTTTCAAAACACAATACCATCATTTGTTCTTCAACAAAAAAAAAATGACAGCATTATCACTTGCAGTTATCATTGCACCTCATTTTAAAATTATGATACTTTAATTGGATAACCTTGTATAATTAGAGAATCCAATATCCATATCCAACATCTATATATATATATATATATATATATATATATATATATATATATATATATATATATATATATATATATATATATATATATATATATATATATATATATATATATATACGTGTCGATCCTCTGCGGGATGAAGGCCTCTTAAATATGTTTCCAACTTTCACGGTTCTGGGCTTTCCTCTGCCACTCGGGTCCAATATACTTAACGATATCATCAGTCCATCGTGCTGTCGGTCTTCTTCGTGGGCGTTTGCGATCAAGCGGTATTCACTCCAGGATTGCCTTGGTCCATTTGTCGTCCCATCGCCTCGTTATATGGCCTGCCCATCTCCATTTCAATTGCTTTTGATTGAAATTGCTCCATTGAAATCATCTGCCTACGATATATAAAGTGGTCCACAATCTCCAAATCCCTTCCTAAAACTGACATTATTCTGTCCTCCGCGAATTTATTGAACATAATCTGACTCTTTTTCAGGTTTATATTTAAGGCTAATGGTTCGCTAGCCATTTGCAGTTTTGTATGCGCCTTTGCAGCTCCTCTAGGTCATGTGAAAGGAGAACATACCATCTGCAAATCTAAGATGCTTTAAGTTTGCACATTAATCTTTACACCATCCTGTTCCCAATCCAGTTTACGGAATACTTCTTCAAGGCAAGCCGAGAAAAGAATAAGCGATATTGCCTCACCCAGCCGTAAACCTTGTTCTACATTAATTCCCACTTCAAGAAGATCAGTGAATTGTCGCTGGAGATCCATCATATATCGATCCTAATAGGTTTACATATACATTACATATAATTTTGCCAGTGTTTTTTGCCATTTTTCATCAATTCTATAGCATTTGTTACTTCCTTCACTCTGCGCCCTGCAAATTATGCCATCCTTTTCTTTCTTAGCTTCTGTTTAACCTTGTTAGTTTTTTTGTTTTCTTCAATGTTTTTTGCACTAGCTGCATATTGAACCGGCGCGTGTCCTCTCTGATACGTTTTCTTATAGTTTTGCAGAGTTCAGCGTACCCGACTCTGCCAAAAGGACTCCCGGTATTTCTCATTGTCCGTCGTTTCTTCATTAAATCAATGGCCTCACTGGAGATTTTTGTAAGTTTGAGACATTTCTTTTCTAGTGCTATTTAAGTAGCCGTTTGAAGCACATTGTTGGTAATTTCTTCATATTGAACTCATATTTTCATCTCCTCCGGATCTTGTAACACAGCAAAGTGGTTCGACAAAGCAATCTCGAAATCGCTGCCCCTCTCCAGCAATTTCCCAGAATCCACTACTTTGGCTTTCTTTAACCTTACCATTCTTTCGCGCTCTCTTTGACAGTTAATTCTAACTTTTGCACGTACCATTCGGTGGTCACTTCCAACATTAAAATTGTTAAGGACAGTACTATTACAAAATATTGTTTTATCGTTGGTCATGATGTAATCAATTTCACTTGTGAGTCCAGATGGACTTATCCATGTCCATTTTCTGCCGATATTTTTCTTATAGAACAAATTCATAATATAAAGTTCTTGTCCTCCTTCCAAAATCAACTATCATATATATATATATATATATATATATATATATATATATATATATATATATATATATATATATATATATATATATATATATAACATATAATAATATTGAATTATATAATTCAATAAAATTAGGCGTATTGACAATGCTATTTTCAAATAAAATAATGTAAGATGTACATTAAGTTTACCAGTATGCAATATTAGTTTTGTTGAATTCTGAACAATATTCTTCACTTTAACTTTTAAAAATATTATGTACCTAAAACTCAGCAGTAATTTGCCGCTCGAACAATATTGAAAGAAAAAAAGAAAAACACGTCATCAATTGCCAAGGGAGGATTTTTAAGGGGTTTTGATATAGGGTATGTGCTAATAGAATTTCTTGGGTCCAAAAAGGTTACGATAAAAAAACCGTAATAAAAAGGTCTCTGGTCCACTACGTGATATATCCGAAGATTGAATAGCCATTTACTCCAGGGAAGTCGATTGAACCTCAAAATAAGGAGAGACTGGTTAATCGAAAGCAGATGAAAACAATGTGTTTTGGGAGGCATAATGATAATATTGGCGTTATGGGAACTGCACAAAACAACCTATTATATACCGTTACGGAGATCTGATCTATTCATTGGTCTATCAGTTACACGTTTTGTCGTTTCCAAGAAATATACTTTTATGTACAACAATCTAATTTTTGAAATTAACGAAAATATCATGCTTTTCTATACTGAACGACAATAGTATTACTGGAAGTAATACAGGCCATTAAGAATATCAATTGACAGTGGTCTGGTTCAGACGAAATCCCCATTGAACTACAACAAACAATTGATGGCAATATAATAATATAATTCACCAGATTTATCAATAAAATATATAAATATGGTAATATTCCAGGAGAGTGGCTCAAATCAATATTCATACCATCTTATCCTTATTATAAGGCCCTTTCCTTATTGAACAGTTTATTAAAAAGAATCGGGATTAGAATCTATACAAAATATGAAGTCCAACTGGAAGAAACACAGCTTGAATTCTATCGTGATATGGAAACTAGGAAAGTATTGTTCTTAATAATTGTATCACACTAAACGACTGCACTAAAACTGCATATAGAAATGGTTCCGAAATTTTAAATATTTTCAAGCATTAGTCCATTTTGAATTAAAGCATGAAATTGAATTAGTGGAAATTTGAATTGAACTAGCGAGATCTCTAAAAATTTGAACTTACTTACTTGTGTAATTTGAAATTACACTCATACTAAAACTTATGGAATATTATGTCGGTATTATCTGTTATACCCAGTGGAAACTCGCGACTTGGCAGCTTGGTCTGGAAACTGGGTTGAAACTCTACTCTACGGAGTAGAAACTGTAGTCTCAAATAACAAAAGAAACAAAGTCTTCGAACTTTGGTTATACAGACCTATGTTAAAAATACCGTAGACCGTCAAAGTGGGCAACTAAGAAGTGCTAGGAAGAACGTGTCGACAGAAAATGCTACTGGGAATCATAAAAATATACAAAATATCTTATCTTGAAAATATTTATAAAACAATGAAAATTTTTCCAAGCCTCACCTAATAATTAATCATTTCTTCAGCCACCCCCAAACGTCTCCCTAGACCGGTTTCTGGCCTTAACGAAGCTGCAATATAAAGGTTCAATTCTGTATTTTCGACCCTTGGTGTGCTATATGCTATTACGTTTTCTTGGTGAGCCTGCCATATATCTTGCTCGTTGTAAAAAAGCGCTGCTGGTGAAGGAGATAGTTCAGAACTGACCGCATGAGCTAGCAGAACTGGAGCATCATCGTTTTCGGTATTTGAACATTTGTTTGTATAATTTATTGTTTTCGACAAGGCTAACGCCTCACCCAAATGGATCTTTTTGAATCTAGGATCCAAAAACGTTGCAACCGAGAAAAGGTGCACTATTTGGACGTTGTCAAATCTTTTGCTTAATTCTGTTTGCAAAGAATTTTTTAATTGATTTACCAAATCGCCCGTTGACGTGACTGTGTCTAACACAGTTATCAAACATTTGATAATGGGTATTACCTTTACTAGTTGTAACATATTTTTCTGCACTAATTTCCTCGGTGACTTTTCGAAAAGGCTTTAACATTTTTTTTCAATTTCTTTTTGCAGAATTTCGTTATCTTGAAGCAATTGGGGTGTATTTGTTTGACTTATCAAAATAGATCCTATTATGCTACTCATTAACACGAATCGTTCAACCGTATATAATTACCACCTTGTTCCACCTTGTGGACACGCCCCCTATCAAATGTTTCAGTTTTCCTTCGGAAACATTTTGACACATTTGTGCTTGTCGCAATTCTTCAAGCCCGACACCACTATGATGGAACCAAGTTACGATTTTGCGGGTTTTGTCCAGGAAAAGTTTTATATCAGTTGTAGCTTCTGAATTTTCGACTACCAAATTCAATGCATGCGCTAAGCACCGAACATGTTTTGCGCAGCCAAAAGTTATTTCCACAGCTTTAACCATATTGGCGCCATTGTCACTAGTAAAATACGAAACTGTTTAACCAACGGAATAAAAATGTTCTCTAGTCTGTACCGCTTTACCGATGGTACCTACCCCTCCCTATTTCGAACATATACATACAGGTGGGGCCGTTCGATCAATTTGTTCACTGAACGGGAACAAACTTCTTCCACCTGGCGCATAGATGGCGATGTTTATAAAAATCGATTACAATATATATTTTACATAATCGATTTTTTTATTTCAACAATCGATTATTTGCAAAAATAATCGATTAATAATAAAATCGATTATTTTTTCACATCTCTAAATTACTATTTCTCAATGCTAAGAATAGATAATATTTTAAAAAAGTGGTTCTGTTGCTCTGACAGACGGCATCGAAAGAAGTCTTTAAAATTGTAGGTCATCTAAAGACATATAGTATAGAAAATATAGTTGTTTATTTTTTTGCTGGTTATATTTTTAAACACACCATCTGAACCGTTTCGGTATGTTCTGGGGTTGGTGAAGCAGATATACGATGAGTAATTTAAAGCAGTTAGTCGTTTATTACTGAAAAAGAATGGACTGTATATTATAAAAAATAAAAAAACTGAACTGTTCCCCTAAAAATCTCTGTAACCCTAAATGTTCCTTATATTCCTTGATGCTGCCTAAGGGGGGCTACTGGTATACTGTACAGGACTGGAGTGAGAGTTATTAATTGTGCATTATAGTCCGAAACATACCGTCCACCTTGAACAGTATGTCTATACAGACTTTCAATACTCACTAACTATTGTCACGATTTCGAGTGCATTGTTAATTCGCGTTAATGGCAATTCACTATATAGTCATTGGCGCGAATACGAACTATGAGCAGTACTTAGGAATATTCAATTGGCTAGACATAAATTTTGCGTACGGCACGTTTGAATAAGCCCTTAGCTGCCTCGACAGTAACTACGCGCACGATATTGTCGTCACCCGGATGTACTTTCTGTATTCTACCAATCGGCCTTAACAACGGTGGACGATTATCTTCTACTAACATAACCAACATCTCCACAAACCACGTTTGAGTTATGTGAAACACCCTTACTAGATCGTGCTTGAAGTTCGTTAATATAGCATTTGCACCATCGTTTCCAGAAATGTTGAATGATTTGAGTTAAATGTTGATACCTCGTGAGTCGCTCTGCCTTAACTTCAGTTAAATGAGGCTCCAGAATGGCAGTAAACGATCTACCAATCAAAAATGGCCTGGGGTTAAAGGAATCAAATTATCGGGATCAGTAGACAGCGGAGAAAGTGGTCTGGAATTTAAGCATGCTTCCACCTGCACTACAATAGTATTAAATTCTTCGTAAGTCAAAGAACTATTACCTATCACCCGACACAAATGAAACTTAACTGCCTTAACTACACTTTCCCAAATTCCGCCAAAATGCGGTGAACGGGGCGGTATAAAATGCCACCATATGTTTTGATTGGCAAAAAAGTCAGCGAACACGGTTTGATTCTGCGTCTGTGAAAGAAAACAATTTAATTCACTGTTGGCGCCTACAAAAGCAGTACCATTATCTGAATTAATATTTGAGCATTTACCTCGACGTGATATGTATCTCTTAAAAGCATTCAAAAACGATAAACAGATAAAAACACACAAGTAAACCTTCGCTAACTAAGCCTGTTAATATAAAACGGACCTGCATAATCTACCGTACAATTTACAAATGGCCTGGAAGGTGTTATTTTTTGTTTAGGCAATTGCCTTACTAATGTTTTTACTGTTACGGGTTTAACCTTAAAACAGGTCACACAACCCTTAAGAACGGTACGCACTTCATTTCGACCAGCAATTGGCCAGAAACGTGTGCGAATATTTGCTAATAGGAGTTGAGGCCCTGCATGCAGAAGTCTTCTATGCTCATAAGTAATTATAAGTTTAGTTAAAGGATATCTCTTGGGCAATATTATAGGATGCTTCTGATCATAATCAAAATTTGAATGCTTTAATCTTCCGCTCACCCTTAATAATTGAGCTTCATCTAAAAATGTATTCAAATGTTTAAGATCATTTCTAATGCTTATAGTCTTATTAATATGTAATGCCTTAATTTTCCTTGAAAATGTTTGAGTTTGAGCCAATTTTACCAAGCATTTTAAAGAAAGTTCTTGAGGTGCCAATGGACCATATCGCGTCGTACTCTTTAATCGCTTTAAAGTATTATTTTTGAATCGTAAAATATAAACAAGGTTCTAGTAGTGTTCCTCCTTTCAGGCATTTCTGAAATCTTTATCATCATACTGGAAGGCCACTCACTAATATCATTTTTAAACCATTTTGGCCCGTGCCACCATGATTTTGAATTCATCAACTGAATTTGATTAATACCCCTTGAAATGATATCAGCAGGGTTGAACTC
The DNA here is from genome assembly GCA_031761425.1 of Cosmopolites sordidus. Taxonomy (NCBI): domain Eukaryota; kingdom Metazoa; phylum Arthropoda; class Insecta; order Coleoptera; family Curculionidae; genus Cosmopolites; species Cosmopolites sordidus. Next base: position 530,571 of record JARFXV010001218.1, read on the forward strand.
TGATCTTATATGTTTTTAATTACTTTTCTCTGATAATTCCAGGATTACAGCCACACGGTTTCCAACAAAAGTTTTCCACTTATGTGATTCATCTAGTATCCATGTCAGTGCTATACTTGAGTCACACCAATAAAAAAATTGGCCTATATGCATTTCCAAAGACTTGACAACAATCTGACATAATCTTGAAGCAAGCAATGCCCCACACAATTCTAGACGTGGTACTGACACATTCTTCAGTGGTGTTACTCTCGACTTAGCAGATAATAGATTTGTTACAACACCCCTATTATTTAATGATCTAAATTTAATTATTTAATGATCTCAGGTAAAGACAAGCACCATAAGATGTCTCACATGTTATTGATTGATTTGTCCGTTGTCCGTGATTTGTCCGTTACTTTGTGATAGTTCATTTTTTAAAAAGGAATAAAACATTTTTATACTTTGTTATCTATCACTTTTATTTTTAATTTTGTACGACTATAGTTTCGTAAAACGATTTTACATTCGCAAACACTACTTAATAACTAAGGTTTTACAGCCATATATACATGCATGTCTCACATGCCTCACATGCATCACAAAAAGAGTGGATTTCAGTCCTAATTGGCTCATTACAAATTACAGCCCTAGGAATCGAAATTTCTTTTAAAGATCGAATTTGCTCTTGGTAAGTTTTCCAACTACTATAAAATTCCGAAGGTATACTTTCATCCCAATCTAAGGATAATAACCACAATTGTTGAAGAATTAATTTTTGCGTTAATGATTATAGGTCTAATTAAACCCAATGGGTCAAATATCCTAGATATATAGGTTAAAATGGTTCTTTTCGACACATAGTCGTTAGTTACACCAATATTATCTAATTTGTATTGAAAAATATCGGACTTACTATTCCAAATTAACCCCAATGTTTTAACTTCCTTATTTTCGGAAAATTTCAAAGTTCGATCTTCGGAGTAGTCATTGCTGAAAACGGAGGGTTTATTGGAATTCCATTTCCTCAACTCAAATTTACCTTGAGATAGTATTTTGGTAAGATCTTGTTTAACTATTGAAATACCTTCAACAGTGTCATTTCCTGATATAAGGTCATCGACATAAAAATCTGTTTTGATTATTCTACTTATATGGGGATTTTGTGATATATTGTCTTTGGCTAGTTCGTGCAAGCAACATACTGCAAGAAAAGGAGCACATGACGTTCCATACGTAACAGTATTTAAAAGAAAAGTTTTAATTGGTTTATGTGGATTCGATCTCTAAGCAATAGCCTGAAAATGTCTTTGATTTTCATGCACCTCGACTTGACGATACATTTTTACGCAATCTGCAGTAACAGCATATCGATGTTTTCGAAATCTTAAAACTATTGAAAAGAGTTCCTGTTGGATGATGGGCTCAGTCATTAGAATGTCACTATGTGAAAATCCTGATTCAGTATTTGCTGATGCACCAAGGACTACCCTTATCTTAGTTGTTGTGGAAGATTCTTTAATCACAGCATGATGTGGTAGAAAATTCATAATAGCTTGATAATCAGGATGAATTCCTGACATATGATCTAAGCCTTCATATTCATCCATAAAATGCGTATATTCAGCTTTCAGTTCTAGGTTATTCGGTAATTTCCTTTGCATCATATACAAACTTTTAATAGCCATCTGTTTTGAATTGCCCAATTTACTACTACCATCCCGTAAAAGTAATTGCACAGAAAACTGAAAGTCTTCCTTTCATTTTTATGACATTATTGCTAACAGGTGAAGAGAGAAATTTACTATCAGATTTCTAATGGCTAATTGTTTCTAACAAATTACACATTTTACCTAAGAATTCAATGAAATCTTTCATTTTTGGTGAATTTAAAGGTGCTGCAAATTGTTCTCATTCAGGCCCTGTATTATTGTCTAATTTTGAAGATATTAGTAACCCATGTCTCTACAGGTTTTATTCACACTATCAAGTAAATACCTTAAACTAACATAAGATTCTTTTGTAATAACATTAAACTCAAACAATGCCCTGACATGATTATGTATAATTAATCGTTTATTATCATACCAATTTTTAATGAACTTCCAAGCCATCTGATAATGTACAGCGGTAGTCTCAATGCAAAATATATCATTGGCAGCTTCGCCTCTTAAAGAACTTCGAAGATAATGAAAACCTTCTATATCATGTAATGTAGGATTGTTATGAACCAACGTCTGAAATGAATCATGAAATGTCATGAATTCATCATAATGACCACTAAATATAGGTAATTCTATTTTTGGAAACTTAACACTAGGAACTAGCAAGCTTCCAGTAGATGCACCAACATTTTGAACAGAAAAGACTGTATTGTTTATGGGATTATGGTCTAACATTTGATTAGCATTTGCAATAACTGTAAATAGACATCCTCAAATGCAGCCGTTTCTCCTCTATTCGCACCATCTTCCTCTTCTCCCTCAAGTAATTCTATTTGCACTTGAACCTCATCGAAATCATACCACAACTTTTGTTCGATCGAAGCGATGTTGATCGATCCGAGTTTTTAACTGCCCATAATCGTCGTTAAAATTAAAACTAAAAAACGTGTTAACTGACTTTTCAGATTTCCTCTTTTTCTTTAAAAGATTTTTAATTGATTTTCATTAATTTCAGACATTTTGTAAAAATTAATAAGTATTCTCTAGACAAAACAACTGGCAATGTAGTACAAATAGAATCCTACTTATAAGGTAAGGACTAAATAAAAAATGATTAATACGACCTGGCGATTGTAAAATATTATTGCAATATTTTCGGCAAGCAGGGCTCTGGATCGATTGAAAATCGATTCGTCCTTCCCTTCCACGTGTTGGAATATGGCACTTATTTTTTATACAATATCAGGCTCGTAGGACCATATGAACCGTATCGGCATGTTCTGGAGTTGGTGAAGCAGAGATACGATGAGTAATTTAAAGCAGTTTGTCGCTTATTACTGAAAAAGTGGACTGCATATTATAAAAAATAAAAAACTGAACTATTCCCATCAAAATCTCTGTAACACTAAATGTCCCTTGATGCTGTCTAAGGGGCGCTAATGGTACACCGTACAGTACCGGAGTGAGAGTTATTAATTGTGCATTATAGTCCGAAACACCATCTGAGTAATTATTTTTAATCGTCATGGCTGTTGGTTGACTATAATAATTTTCTGAATTCCAAATAGGGTGCTATATGAAAATATCAATATACATTCATTAATAATATAAACTGGCTTCAATAATAACTGCGTTTGGCATTAAGGAATAGAAATACTGCAATTGTTCGAAATAACATCACCAGATCATAATAAATATTTCGTAGGGTGAGTATAACAGAACATTTGAATAATTAACCATTACACAAGCAAGCCCTAGTTTGCATTTTAATTATATTTTCTCGAAAAATCCCCAGGTGATTACAATTAATTTGGAAAAAAACCATCCGGTTTAGTTAAGGTTATTGGCATGACAGGCAATATTTTTATTTGGTTATACACTCTCGTCTGTTGGGTCTCGATACCATTCCAGAAATCACCTTAAATACTAACAAGCATCATTAATCAAAAGCCCACTAATCTTCCCAGATTTACTCAGAAAAAAAAGTATTGCTTAAAAGTAATAGTTAAAACACTGTAATCCAAAACATTCTCCATTACATTGTATAAACAAAACAAAGTTGTCTAATTTCCACTTATATTTTTAACGCGTTTGACTACACTGCAGCTTTTTCGGATGGTTGACAAAGAATGAATTTGTGTTGTGACAAATAGTAGGTACTCAGTAATTAATTCATTTTACATGTTTTTACTGGGAAACCCCAGAACCTTACTCAGAATATTTTTTTGACTTATTTAATGGCGGGAAATGGTTGAAGTCTATTTAGTTCTAAAGAAGGACTTTGTGTATTTTTGACAGTTTATTTCCAAATATTCTAGCAAATTCAGTTTGGTACTCTTATTTTCCATGTGTAACATTTTAAAATCATTATTAAATGTATGTTTTTCTTTAATAAGATCTTCCGCGTATGTTGAGTCCCTTTTATTATTTACATAGCTGCGCTTGTGTTGAGTTGAGTTTAAGTGATCTACCTGTTTGTCCTATATAAAATTTATTGTACGAGCTACAATTCATTTGGTAGACGCATGATTGATGGTCTTTCCCCGTTTTTTTTATAGTCTTCTTTAAATTTTTCCTAAAGAATTGTTGCTTTTAAAGGCTACATTTATGTTAACATTGTTGAGATAGTTTTTAAGTTTTTCAGATATATATCCATAATAAGAAAGGGTTTTAAATCCAAATTATTTAATTTTAATCCTAGGGTAGGCTTCCGTAAGCGCATTATTTTTCTGTTTCTTAGAGACTATTTTATCAACTATTGAAACTGGATAGTCGTTGTTAAACGCAATTTACTTAATTTAATATAATTCTGTGTGGTTTGTCTGGATTTGGGGGAACAATAATTAAACGATGAATCATTCTGTTGTAGGCTACCCGTTTATGATGTTATGGATGGTTGGATGTACTGTGAATCATGATATCAGTGTGAGAAGGTTTATGGAATATCGAAAAAGACTGCTTATTGGAAATTTTAGAAATAGTTAGGTCCAAAAAGTTGAACTCTTGGTCTCAATTTCGGCTGTAAAAATGATATTATTATGGTTGAAAGTTCATGTTGTTTAATTTAAAAATAACATTTTGTGGTATGATGCTAGGTGAGTTTTCAATTTGGAGATTGATTTGTTTTTTGAATTTGTCTTTTGGATCTTTTTTTAATTTTGTAATCTTCTTTCTGTATAAATTCTAAAGTTTTTTTACGTAACATGATTTATCTATTGCTATCCCTATGTTCCCTTTGTTTGCCTTTGTAAAAATTAAGTGATTTTCTTCTACTTTTTATAGATTGTATTTGCTAATTTTTGTTCCATAATTAAAATTCTCGTATTTTTAAACAACTCAGATTTTATAATATTTTTACTATGATATTTCTTTTTCATACCAGACAGTTGACCTTTTAAAGTTATTTCGATCTCCACACTCATTCTTTTTATTTCTTTTAAGCTAACGTTATTTCCCAAATTATATTTAAAAACTTTACTTAATAACTGTATTTCTTGTTCTGAAAATGTTGAGTTAGAAAGATTCATGAATCTATCGAAAAACTAGTGATGTGAAAAATGTTATTTTCGAGTCAACTATGGTTTAGGTTTATCATTAATAAGAGTATTTAGTTTTCTCTTTTGTTTGTTAAACTTCCTTTGAATGATGTCTTGAACTTTAATGCGTGTATTAGAATCTAATATGATGAATTCAATGTACAACACACAAAGAACAAATAGGTAGATCATTTAAACTCAGAAGCACAGAACAGAAGCGCAGCTATCTAAATAATAAAATTCACTCAACATATGCTGAACATCTTATTAAAGAAAAACATATATTTAATAATATTACCAATCTGAATTTACTAGAATGTTGCTAGGAAATAACCCGTCACAAATATATAGATCTCCTTCTTAACGACCAAATAGACTTTAACTATTCCCCGCTATTAAATATATCAAAAAGACAGTCTAAGGATTAATATATAAATATATATATAACTATAAAAAAAACAGAGTAAGGATTCTGGAAATTCCCAAAAAAAAAACATGTACATTTTTTTAATTACTTAGTACCTACTAAGACCATTGCCGAAACAGACGACCCGACAACTTAAAAAAGTTGCTGGGAAAAAAAGAAAATTGTTGGGAAAAGTGCATCGGAGACTATGTTGAAACTAATTCGACCAATATTTCATATAGAAAGTTTGTAACATTTCACACTATCTATAAATTTATCTTTTTCGTTATATATGCGTACTTTTAACAACAAATCTATGCTTCTAGAAAAATGCATGGAAATTTATGTAACTCAGAAGCTTTTGTGTCTAAAAGAGGCAATTCAGTACAATCTAGTGGAAGATTAACAACAATATAATACACCAATTTTTAAAGAACCAATATTTTAGTTATTATATTTAAGTTCTTAATCTCTTCTTAATCCCTGATGCATATGGCAGTCAAGGAATGATTCAATAGGCTTTTCATATAAATTTCATATAAAAATTCATTTTAAATCTCTCTTTTTAATACTACTAACAATATTGGATTCTAAAAATGTTCTCCTTCCCTACATAATTATATGTCATATATATCGAAATCCATATAGTAATTTTCTGCCCGAACAATATTGAAAGAGGAAGGAGAAAAACACGTTATCAATCGTTGAGAGAGGATTTTTTTAAAGGGCTTTTGATATACGTTATACGGTAATAGAATTTTCAGGTCCCAAAATGGTTTCGATAAGAAACCGAAATAAAAAAGATCCCCTGTTTACTACGTAAAATAGCGCGACATTAAAATCCTTTTCAATTCCCGGACATCTATTTAAAAGCTATATGAGGACAGAGGAATTAATCAACACCCAGATATTGCACTCATCGTGGCTCCACTTTAGAACGTATAGATATATGTTAACGCACCATATATATATATATATATATATATATATATATATATATATATATGGATATATATATATGGATGGTGTATCCATATATATATATATATATATATATATATATATATATATATATATATATATATATATATATATATATATATATATATATATATATATATATATATATATATATGGTGCGTTAACATCATCACCATCAGTCCGTATCAACAACCCACTGCAGGATGAAGGCCTCTTCAGCATGTTTTCAACTTTCACGATTCTGAGCTTTCCTTTTCCATTCGGGTCCAATATACTTAATTATGTCATCAGTCCATCGTGTTTTCGGTCTTCTCCGTAGACGTTTACAATCAAGCGGTATCCAGTGCAGGACCGGATCCATCCTTGGTCCATCCTTGGTCCATCCTTGGTCCATCTTTCGCCCTATCAAATCATCGCTACATGGCCTGTCCACCAGCATTCCAAATCCTTTATTCTTCCAATGATGTCACTCACTTTCGTTTATTCTCTGATCCATGTACAGATCTTCCTATACCGTCTAGTAATGCCAAGCATACATCTTTCGATTCCCCTCTGTGTTACCCGAAGTTTTTGAGCTAATTGTGATGTGAGTGTCCAGGTTTCACTTTGGTATGTCATAACAGGCAGGACACACTGATCAAAAAATTTTCTTTTCAGGCAAACTGTTAGTTTGTTCTTAAACACTATGTTGAGCTTGCCATATGCCTGCCAGCGACCCTTAACGCGTCGTTCCACCTCCCGGACGGTATTCCCTTCCATTGAAACCTTCTGCCCAAGATATATATATATATATATATATATATATATATATATATATATATATATATATATATATATATATATTGATCCACCAGCTTTTAACACCTCTATAGTTATACTATGCTTTCCTGGAACCTTGTCATTTTCCATCGAGTCTATAGCCTTTGTCACTTTCTCCACCAGGATATTCGGCACTTGTTCTTCAGTGGTCATTGTTGTTCTTGCCTGATTCTGCTCCTCATATAACTTTCAGTAAAATCTTTGGACAACCTCTAACATTTCCGTCCGTTCCCTGTACACTGTACTCTCCTCATGTATCAAGGAAAAAAATTGTGTCTTTTTCTTTCTCAGCCCCTGTTTAGCTTTGTAAATTTCCATGTTTTCTTTCAGAGTTTGTTGCACTAGCTGCATGTTAAATCGACACGTTTCCTCTGGAATACGTTTTCTTATAGTTTTGTGAAGCTTAACGTACTCGACCCTGCCAAAAGGACTATCTGCATTCTTAATTGTCCGTCGTTTTTTCATTAAATTGATGATCTCACTGGAGATTTTTTACTTTTTGAAACATTTATCTCTTGGTGCTATTGAAACAGCCGTTTCAAGCACATTGTTGGCGATTTCTTCAGATTGGTATGTAATTTCCATCTCGTCCGAGTCTTGCAACACATTAAAGCGGTTCGACAAAACAATTTCAAAATCTCTGCCCCTCACCAGCAGCTTCCTAGAATCTACTTTGCTCCTTTTTGATCTTATCATTCTTTCGCGCTCTTTTAGACAGTTTATCCTAATATTTGCTCGTACCAATCAGTGATCACTTCCCACATTAAAATGGTTCAGCACAGTATAATTGCAAAATATTCTTTTATCGTTTCACATGATGCAATCAATTTTTAGAAGAATATTTTTTCCTAACTGAAACGTCATTATTCAACATTTATTTCACTGAAGTTGTTTGTTAATGACGTTGACAAAGCAGCTAGATATTTAAAGAAAAAAAATAACAATGGTTTAACTTTAATAGATAGAGTCTAAGTATGAAAATGTGGATGTTTTCAAGAAAAATCGAAAATCGTAAATAATTCGAAAACAACAAGACTTTGTACTAAGGCATATTCAGCTTAATACATTTCGAAGGACCTCTGCTCTCACCCCCTCATGCCTTTGCATCAATCTTCATAACATTTTGTATATATAAATGGTGATTTTTTTTAGCATTCAAACTTGCGATCGGGGATTCGTGTCAAACGAACTATGAGTTTGCGCATAAATATTTGCGAAGAGCATCATGGAATGTTTAACATAAGAGCAATGCTTGCAAATTGACGAAATTTATTATCAAAATCAGTGTTCTGTGCGGCACACTTATAGAGCATCAAAACAAAACACGACAAAAAAATGTCCGCCCCAGAGAAAATATCGTCGTTGTTACTGGCAGTGTTGATGAAGATCCAAATTCACCATTTCGTCGCCGTTCGCAGGAAGTTGGACTTTATTATTCGACTACGTGAATTACATCATTTGGAATTTCAATGGTATTGATCTGGAGGAGGGGTGGTTTCAACAGGATAGCTCCACATGTCATGCAGCCAACGCAACAATCGATTTATTGAGTAAACAATTTGGTGAGAATATTATTTCGCGAAACGAACCTGTTATGTTAATTTTGATTATGTTAAATCTTTAATCTATACCGAGAAACCAACAACTATTGACGCCTTAGAAGCCAACATAACTCAGATAATTGCGGACATAAGACCACAATTGCCTGAAAAAGTTATCAAAAATTGGATTGCCCGAAGTAGAAGCCGCGGATGACATTTATCCGAAAATATGTTCAGACATTAATGCGATTGAATTTTATTTCAAATAAAATACATAAATTCCACGCACCTAATTTAGTTGTTGTTTTAGTTCATCTTAAAGTTCAAATACAAGGTGGAAAGGAACAGACAAGATGTAAAGGAAATATTTAACCAACGATTCTTTACATCATTTTGAACAAAAAAATTCCTAAAAACATATATCCAAAATGCAACTATTTCCACGAAAAACAGGATCAGAACTTTTTTACATTTCCTAAAAAATTGACAACGTCGCATTTCGTGTTTTTTTTTTGGATACCCAATTTCAGATCCATGGGAATTAAGATCTTTGTAGGATTTGGAAATGCAGGATCTTGGACATAAAATGTAATATTTTTGTAAGCATGTATTCTATACATTTCAGCACAAACTTGCCTTGTTTCATTAAAAAAAAACAAAGGAAAACTGACACGTTATTGTTGTTTAAAGTCACAATCAGGAATTTTTTACCCCAGAAACGACTTAAAAAAATTATTAATTATTTTATTGAATTAAATGTTCCAATTGTCCACCATTTGAGTCAATGCAAACTTTTTACTTTTACTGTTTTGACCAGTTTTCGCGAACACGTTAAAAACATCCTGGCATTTTTTTTAACCTGATCGGCAATCATAAACTGTTCTTAATTCGCGCGTATTGTGCGGTTCATGATATACCATTGACCGAATGGCTGCAATAAATTGTTAACAACCCTTATCGTAATGAAACGCGGCAAAATTCAAAAAAAGTAAACAGGGCCGGGCCTAATCAAAATAACAGGTATAAAGATAAAATTAATAGAATTCGTTCGAGTTCGTTCGATATTTCGAAACTACTAATTTTAAAAGAAAAAATTTATCGTCCGATGCTAAGCAAATTGTTAAAAATGTGTATGTTTCTTTATTGAATAGGGGGTTTAATGTAAATGCAGCTGCAGCAGAAATGTCTTCATTAATGAAAACTCCGTTGTCTACAGTTAAAGATATTGTGACGAAGCCAATTAAAGCCAAAAAAGTTCGTAGTGATTCTGGTAAAAGCAAATGTGTTGACGAAAACGACAAATACTTAATTCGAAGCAAAATTTATGCTATGTATGAAGCGCAAACTGTGCCTGCATTGCATTCATTGCAACAACTAAAGAAAGATGAAATCGACATTCTTTGCAGCAGAACTATCCTCCGGAGAATATTATCTCTAATGGGTTTTGCATATCGGATCATTAATAAAAGACAAATATTAATGGAATCACAACGATTGTGATGATGGCGGCTTGACTACTTAAACTCTATAAAAAAATACAAATTAAAAAATCGTCCCATTATCTACCTTGACGAAACATAGTTCGATACACATGAGACGACAGGATGGGTAGTTTCATCAAGAAAATGCCAAAGCCCCAGCGAACAAGGGAAAAAGAATTACATTGTTACATGCTGGTTCCGGGGATGCATGGGTTCCAAATTGTTTACGGTTGTCCTCCAAAAATATTAAAAATTCATCTTTGGACTACCATGACGACACAACAGGAGAACTTTTTGAAGATTAGTTTATAAATAGCCTTTTGCCCAGGAAAGCTATAATAGACCATGCTAGTTATCATAACTGCCAAAAAATGAAGGTCTTAATGCAAATAACACTAAATTGGAAATTCAGAACTATATGTAAAAAACGATATATATCTTGATGACGATATATATGTGATATATATGATATAACGATATATATGTGATCTTCTAGAAATATTAAAGACATTTAATATAAAAAGAATATTGATGTGATACCATTGCTGCCGATTGGCACATACGGTTTTACGTCTTACTCTGTATTACTGTAGTTTTAATCCAATTGAGCATATGTGGCATCAGGTAAAATCCAATGATAGAGCAGAAAGCATTTATCCGATTCTAAGTGCTGCAACATTAGTTAGGAGGGTTGTGGATAGTGTTCCCAAAGAAAGTTGGATAAATTCGCTTAACCGTGTTATTAAAATAGAAGATTCTTATGTATCATTTACTAATAATATAGAACCACTTATTATTAATGTAGATCAAAGTGACAGTGAGAGTGAAACCGAATTAAATGTATAATTAAATTTAAGTTATAATTTTTATTGTACTAATAGATACATTTATTTGTTTATTGTTATTGTACTAATAAATTCAAAATACACAAACCAATATACAATGTTTTAGTCATACATAATAATAATAATTTAACAATATTGTATTTTTTCAATATTATTCAGAAATTAAACCATTCAGACTCTGGCGCCTTTGAAGAAACTGCAAATATTTTTCTTGAAATTTATTGGGACAATTAATATTTTACCAAAAGTCAACGAAATATCTCGACCCGGACTATACAGAATACATTTTTGGTTTTAAATGAAGCTCAAATACACGCGCTGACATACACTTAAATAATGTTTGTCGCCATTTTGAATGATTCGCTTGGTCCACTATATATCCATAAGAAATACTGGCAGATCCAAATGAAGGCAATGCACCTGGAATGAGTCACTGTTTGTCCTGAGGTCGGTTTCTGTCCTTATTACCGTCAGCAACCGAGCTCGAGCTACATGCAAGGAAAGCGTCTGGAGGAAACAGTCAGGGCCAGACCATGTCATTTGGCAATGTCGTCAGCGCCACTAGGCTAAAGTTCTGAGCATATCTGTTAGGGGAGAGTGGGGAAATCACGGACGGCGGGTAATGGAGAACGCGCCTATTTAGGTATGCTAGAAAAAGTTGGGAGATATTTGCTATGACGCGATCGAGAGTCGGGCCCGAAACTAATGTCGGTCTGTCAGTGGTAACATGAGATCTCGTTTGCTGTACAAGGTAAATTAAATTGATTTTTATTTTACAATTTCATCTAATTTTTGAGTAAATTTTTATAGGTGTAAAATATTTTAGCTCTGACATGGAAATTTGGAATTACTTTGGTGAATTAATATCTAATTAAACAATGTGTTCAAAATCAAAATCATGCCATGCGCATCACGTGATTCTAACATAAAAAAATGCTTTAGGTGTGGCGGCTACTGGCGGACGAATGAGTGTGGCAATCTCGAAAGTTCGTATTACCCCTAAACTATAAAATTATTGTCAATTTAATTTACATTTTAGAATTGTGAATTATTATTATATTTATTGGATACTTTATTGCACACATGAAAATATATAAATAAATGGCATTATTTAAATTAGTACAACGGGGGAGGTTATCACTAGTCAGCGATTTCTTACAGCAAAATCACAACCTTTCTAAAAAATCACATTTGAAGAACTTACGTATAAACTTTTGAACTTGTTTGTTAAATAAGAATTGTTTATTTATCTTTTCAAATATAATTTCAGATGCCAAGAAATTACCAAAGATAAACGACGATTAAATATAAACCAAAACACTTAGAAAAAGCTATTATAGATGTCAAAAACAAAACACTTCATTGGAAAAAGCAGCTGCTACTTATTCTGTACCTAATAGTTCTATAGCAAGTTCTTAAGATCAAGAAAAATAATTGGAATAACATATAATCAAATACAGTAAACTTTTTTATGGGTTGACCATAGAGATGGTACGGAAAATAGCTTTCAAATTTACCGAAGTAAATAATTTAAAGCATAATTTTGATAAATTATTCCAAATTGACGGAAAAGACTAGTTCTATGGTTTTAAAAAACAGCATTCAAATATTTCACTAAGAAAACCTGAATCTACTTCTATCAATAGAATAACAGCTTTCAATGAAACTTGGGTGAAAATGTTCTTCGACAATTTGGAAGCATTACAAAGAAAACACCACTTTGATGCTAATCATATTTACAAAGTTGACGAGACACATTTATAATGTGCAAAGACATTCAAGAATTTTTGCACCAAAAGGCCAGAAACAAATCGGCATAGGAACAAGCGGGGAAAGTGGGACGGCAACAACAGTTGTTTGCGCATTCAGTTTTTAAGGAAAGTATGTTGCTTCGTTTGTCATATTCAAAAGAAAGCGTATGAATACTCATCTATTGCATGAAGGAAATCAGGATATGACGGCACCAGTAAGTGAATCGGGTTAGATTAATGAAAACCTATTCGTAGATTGATTGCATGATTTTATCTCATTCGTTAAGCCCTCTATTGAAAATCCAGTTTTACTTATTCTTGACAATCATGAAAGTCATGTGACCCTAGGTTGCTATCTACTTTGTCAACAGAGTGGAATTATATTGCTATCTCTTCCACCTCGTACGTCCCATACGGATGCAAGCACTGCATGTAACATATTTTGGACCCCTGAATATGGGATGTGACTTGTACATGGCATCAAATATAGGCCGAAGAATTACACAGTATGAAATTGTAGAACTTTTTCATGTAAGCATTCAATCGCATCAGCAATATAGATAAAGCAGCAAACGGTTTTCGGGCAGCTGGTATTTACCCACTAGACACAACTAAATTTGATGAACAATTCGTAGGTTCAATATTACTCCTTGAAAGTTCCATTGGTAATTCGGAAAGAGCAGTGACACTGAAGTACAGTTAGCATGGACTTCAAATGTGAATGTGAGACAGTTGGACAGTTCACTATAACTTAAAGATCTTGTCCAACTTCCCAAGTTGCCACAGCACAAAAATTCTATACACTTTCAGGAAAAAAATATTTAACTATTGTAACCAGTACTCCTATGAAAGCTATTTTAGAAGAATAACAAGAAACAAAGAAATATAACGAGAAGATAAAAGAAACTCAAAATAAATGACTGGCCTCAGGAAAACTGCACGAGTGGTGAAAGCACATCAAAGGGATTCATCTGTGACTTTTGTAACGAATAAACTTTGTTCGTGATCACTCCACGCGTTGTAGGCAATCCCAAACACCAAGGGTTATGTTTTTTGTTAAAAGTTGATTTTATTTTGAAAATGTAACTAAGTTGTTTATGAGAATTTATTACTGAATAATTTTAGAAGACTTTAAGTATTAAAAGCATTTCTAAGATTAAATGGTTTTATTTTATATCAGTTATCTCTCAAATATTCGTTATTACCCCACTCCCCTCTATACAGGGTCTGGCAAATAATGACGCTTCGCGTGATCTACGACTACTGCGAACGTCTGCCGCATGGTGTAAGTTATTTGAGATTACAACAGCTATCCGAAATGGCCTGGCACTGACCCTTTCTTTCGGATGCTTTCCTTGAATTCAGCTTGAGTCCATCAGATGATCCAATAACCAGTCCCGGAGACAGTTCCTGATGCTATGATGACGGCTGAGGGAAACAGGCTTGCCAACCATGTGGATGGTGAGAGGTTTAATTTAGTAACAAATATATCAGCAATATAGTGTTCCTATATTAATTCGTTTAAAAAATAACTTATTTCAAAATGGATTCTATATCGACATTGTCCCAATGTTTTAGAAATCTTATATATCTTTTAAAGATATTAGTTTTAAAGGTTTTAGATATGTCAGCATATAATAATTTACCCAGTTACACTAGAATGGTTGAATATAGAAGATTGTTGTTGCTAGCAATATTACAGGAAAATTAACTATTAAAACAAACCGACGTATGAATAAACGTATAAATTAGTTAAATGGGTTATTTCTTCCAAGGTTCGTAAAATTTCAGGAACAACTGCCTTACTACTTTGATTTGGGGACATATGAATCCTCATTATTCAACAATCTTATTAAAAGTTTTTTATAAACGACAGTTTACACCTAAAGAGAACATTAGTTAAATTATTTTATCAGAATGTCCTAAAAATATAAATGCGTGAAAGCTTTCACGGAAATTACGGTTACCAAAATGTGTTCGTAATGGTAATGCCTCAAAATAAGACACTATTGAAATAACTCACAGAACTATACACACAGTGTTTCTGGCAGATTCGACGTTAAAAAACTTTTTTTTTCACCATATTTTAATTCTTAAAACGAACCACCTCTAAGGCGATTTATTCTTACTTAGCTGTCACCTCTTCTACCCACTGTTTTTAGCTATTGAGTTATTCCACATTTTCTTCGGTCTTCCTCTTTGTCTCTTTCCATACACTCCCATAGCCCACACTTTTTTCACTATTCCCATGTTCGGCATCCGCACGAGGTGCCCGAAAAACCGCATTTGTTTTTTTTTCAATTACTTCCAATATCGATCTGATTTCTAATCTATCCCACCATGTCACCCCTTCAATCCTTCTCAATACTGTCATCTTGAACACTTATAGTTCTGTTTTGTGTTGTTCAGTGGACACCCATGATTCACTACCTTAAGTCACAATTGTCATTAATGACCTTTAACTTTATTTTCCTTAGTTGCTTTCCTTCTTCAGAAAAAAAATTATACATTGCATAATAAGCTTTAGTCGCATCAGGAACGTTGGTTATATATATATACATCAAGAGGCGAAACATATGCCCTCCAATTGAAGGGATGGGTGAGGCTCATCCCCAGTCAAGCACCTAACAAAATATTCATTTGAGCGGAGATGCAGGTTGTTGCGTGTTCCACATGAGATTGTGGAACGGTGGTGTGGTGCATGTGACACTCAACTACTGTTGTCGCTTTAGACGCTGT